>CAJNSZ010001864.1:0-20363 GCA_905329745.1 Rotaria sp. Silwood2
TGTCTGTAATGGGGTGAGGGGGAGGGGGGAGCCGCGAACCTCGAGCTGAACACTTACACTCACTATTTTCTTCGAAAACATACGTGAGTTCCACAAAATGATTTATCATAGTTTCTTTAAGAAGATTAATAAAAATACTTCTAGTCTCTATAACTATGTACTTTCAAAAGTGATCTATCAAAGAAAATAAATGAATTGTAACGCAAGAAATATGTTTGAAAAAACAACAGATATTCTACAAGCCTCCTGAATGACGATTATTATCGAAATTTTTGTTTATCTAAAATTACTCAAACAAAAAATCTTCGCATGATTTATGTTGAAGCTTTGCCATTGTTTTCTTTTTTTAGTGAGAAAACAGGAACGAGCTCTCTAGAACGCTTTCAAATAGACTAATAAAAATTGAACTTTGGGAACTATTTTGTTTATTGCATATTTCTCTCTTTTTAATATTTTATTTCGTTTTGTAAGTATGAAGTGTTGGATATACAATTTCTATAAACTTTGACGGTTACCTTCGTAGTTGAATTTCAATTCTTTGTGATAAAATGAAGTGCGTAAGATATTTATGTACTAAAAAAAGTGATGATGTATCTGGCATATTTCTGTTTACTTATTTCCTTCGTATGTACCAATAGTAATTTTAATTCTAGTATTAGTTAATTAGACTCGAATAGAAAAATAATCGTTAGTCTAAAATTAGAACTATTTTTATTTAAATTCAAAACATATTGTTCGATATTTTTATATATTCTTATAATTATTAGAAATATTTGAGTGAATGTACTTAAATCAACATTTTTTTGAAGTATTTAAAACATTAGAGACATCAATTTCTCGTTACACTTGCTCTCCTGCTTGTAGTATGTTTGAATACTATACCGTCTATATGAGAAATGTTAGTACTCACAGTTTGGTCTAGAATTTCGTTTTTCTGAGGAATTTTCTTAAAGTCAGATTGTTTTTCATTATCTACTCACATTAAAGTCGTTTTGATCGTGTTAGATGAAGCAGAGATAATTTGTTGAATGAGTTCTTGAGAAGTTGGTCGCTCGCTTGATTCATGACTCCATGAATTTGAGATAATCGACGCAAAATTATGCGGAACATCCATAGGAATTTCGAGTCGTTCTCCAACTTTGACACATTGAACGATCGCTGTTTCGTCTAGTTCATCATATGGAATGCATCTAGTAGCTAATTCCCAAAAGACAATACCTAAGCTGTAGATATCACTGGCTGTTGATGGTTTCTTCAATTTAAGCAGTTCTGGAGCTTTCCATTGAAGTGTCCCTCTCACTGCTTGTTGCTGATCATTCCCAGTCGTCTGTCGACTTGTTTCCTGCCGAATCTTTGCCAAACCAAAGTCACTGATCTTTACGAGATATCCGTCTGTCGTATTATCCATGAGAAAATTGAGCGATTTGATATCACGATGGAGAATGGGCATTGCATGTAGATAATTAACACCTTTTGCCATCTGAAGTGCGATCGACCAACGATCTATCCAAGAAAAAGTACGTGTTTTCGTGTGCAAAACGTCAAATAGAGACCCGAGAGGCATATACTCAACAACAAGAGCATAATAATCTGGCTCAATACACGCGCCAAATATGTTAAGCACATGGTCAAAGTGTATTCTATGCATGACAGTGATTTCATTGAGGATGCTTTGTCTCGACTGGTCTTTCAAATCTTTTATACGCACTGTTTTGATAGCTACACGATGGTGATGGCTAAGCCATGTGCCACGATAAACATCAGCAAAGCCACCTTGACCAATGAGTTCTTCACGCTCTAGATTATGCCCAGGTATATGAAGAAAAAGTGTTGCCTCGTTTTGTATTTTTTTTGCCTCAACTGGGTTCTGAGCCATCAATATATCTTGCCTTATATTAAACCTGAATGAATTAAAGCGTCTCTCAAATTCATCTTTGATATCTTTTTTATGAGTAGATAACTCGTACTGTTGTTTAACCAATGCCGAACTAATAGCATCGATCTTTGACAAGATTTCGGCAAGATCAGCTTGTCTATCACTCATATCTTGATGTTGATCAAACATCAAAGCAATATTCAGACCTAAATTTAGATCGTTCGCAATATGTGAGAGTTGGGTGTTGAACATTTCAAATTGTTTTTGATGATCAATATTATGCAGAAATCGATCCAATTTAGAAGCGTCAGTGAACTTTTTAATAAAATTGATGCTTTCCTCCAATGTTTTAATGAAACTTTGTAAAGTTTTCTCCATTGGTGTTCCTTCAAAGCCGTCGATCGAACTCTTTCCAAGAATGATGACCATGTCTTTTACTCGTTGTTCCAAGCCTAGACATAAGATTACAATACATGGGTATTAGCTTCGAAAAAATAATCATGGAAAATCATGAAAAGTTGAAAGTTCAGAGAAAACAGGCGATTTTCTCATTGAACCAGGAATTTGTCTCAAAGATTTCTGTTTTCATCAATTTAGTTGGATGTGACTATCAAACAGTTATTTCAATTACGATTGCTTGTGGCTGAAAGAACGATTTCTGTTAGTGTCATTTTTGGGAAAGTTCAATATTTGAAACTCTTCTTAAATAAATTTACAAACATACATGCACACAACTGATGTAGAATATTAAAAAAAACTTTATTAGTGTGACTTCATGAACGGTCGCTGAATTGTGGAACACTGGTTTCCTCGAGAATAATGTAAGTTATTTAAAATTTCAAGATTAAATATTCTTTAGACAAAATTTGCCACCATAACAACTAACAACATTTGTTGAGTTGTGTCGGCTCAAATGAATGTAATACGATGTTCGAGACTCGAATAACTTTAGTAAAAAAGCATCTGAATACAGACCTGAAAGTGGAATTATTTTATTTAAAATCAATATAGACAAGATTTCTACATATTCATTTCAGTGAAAAATGTGAAGTAAGTATTTTTTCATTGAAAGAGAAGGCATTGTATTTGACAGAATTATATGAAATTGATTGAAAACACTTACGTTGGCATTGATTTTTATTGGTTTGGACTTGTTTGCTAATATCATATAAAACTTTGGCCAAGTGCGATATTGTCAATAGAGCTTTGCCACAGTTCATGCTGCTGATGGACCTGAAATATTATACTTTTGCTACATTTCTAACAAATAAAAAAGACATCTTAAGAGCATTCTACTTATAAATTATTCAAAACATGATTATTATGAGCATTCAATTATTTTTCTCTCTCTACTCGCCAATTGAACTCATTCAGTGACATAAGTTACAAAAGACATTTATTGCTGATATTGGTTGAATGTGTAAAGGGTGTGGGTGGGGATGGGGATGAGAATGTAAACAGTAGAAGTAATCCCACCCACACACCTACACCCTAGTTAAGTGATCCATCACTAGTTCAGAATGTTTTTTAGGAATGTCAGTATGGTTCATCGCTTCATCAATTCTCACACTCACAATATAGATCCATCTCCACAATAAATTTTGCCGAAGTTCAACTTCGACAAATTTTGTTCTCGAAGTTATTTTGCAGTATTTAACTGAATATGTTTCATCGATAAGTAAACAAGTAATGCTCGTCTAAAGATTCGCTCAGCTCTTTCTCGTAGAAGTTGTATTTCTGAATGATCACTACGCTGTTCACTTATAGAATCAAAAAAAATCGAAGTCCGGTTCAAGTTCCTCAATCTCCATTGTCTTTTATCAAAGTTTATAAAAGAAAATTTTTTTTGTAAGAAAGTGGCCCTTTGTGCAAAAAATTGAGCTTCCCAAAATTTTAAAAACTAATAACAGATTCTAGTTCTTCGACCTTGATTACCCTCCGATCAAGCTTTATAAGAAAATTTTTTTTCATAAAAAATTGCTCCTTTTTATGAAAAAATTGATGCTCAAAAAAATTTCAAAAAACTGACCTCAGATTCGAGTTCCTCGCCCTCGATCATCTTTAGTCTAGTTTTACATAAAATATTATTAATTATATATTAGTTAATAAATAACACATAATGAATTAGTTAGTTAAAACTAACCTCAGATTTGTACTCTCCATCCTCGATTACTATTTGGTCAAGTTTTATAGAAAATACTAATTATTAATTAATTAATAATTAACAATTAGTTGTTAATTAGTGAAAAATAACTTCAGATTCGAACTCCCCATCGTCGATTAGCCTTTGGTCAAGCTTTATGGAAAATAATCCTTTTTATCTTCACCTTGTTTTGGAGCAATCAGTGAAGTGCGGACACACAACCAAGCAATCAATCAGACAATTTATGTTTGCAAGACTCTTCTCTACGAGAAAGAGAATATAGTCATGTTGATGCATGTATGGAAACTACATCTTTCAGTTAACAAATATTTACAAACATATTTATACATATTTCTTGTAAAGAATTGATAACTGATCTAGAACTAAAGAAAAGCTTAACGGCAATCGAACATAATGGCCAACACAATGTAGCAAACATGATCGTATCGATTTATGCCTGTTATCGTTCTCTCAATTAATAGATGAAAAGATTGAAATCTGCTCACGAATAAATCTATGTTCTTTTAATTTTCTATCAATTTAAGTTTGTTACTATTAGTTATATCATTAAAAAAATGTTCGTTTTTTTTCCCGATTCTCTAGAGCGTTTGGAATATTCTAAATGAGTAAAAACCGCAATGAAATTAGTAAATAAAATGTTTTAGCTCTAAATAATGTGATACTGTTCAATGCAAGTATTTATAAATATGCTTAGGAATGGTTTCAATACATGTGTCAACATGACTGTATTCACCTGATAATGAAATATACTCACCTTAATGTTGCAAAATAAATTCAACACTGTATATGTATGCATATTTATGTTTATCAATGTTTATATATACATTGACTGTCAGTCATTACAAATAAGTAGATAAAATCGATGTAATTACTTGGAAATTTTTGATACAAGGTTTTTCCTACATTACGTCAGATGAAGAGAAAAAGAACGATTGGTGAATCTTTGAAGAGCAATAAATTTGATATAGGTTATGTAATTCTGCAACGATACAAAACGGAAGTAATTTTTTTTCCTTCACTTCTTGGAAAAAACCTTTTTCATGAAAAGAAGTATTATTATTAACACATAGACATATCATAACATATTATACAAAAACTATATAAATATGTGTCAGGCAAAATTAGGACTTAGGCAAAATTAAACTTGCATTTTGAAAAATTAAATTTCTAAAATAAAATCGGAATTTATTCATTTGATAATACATAAAATAAACTGAAATTTGAAATTTCGTAAGTTCATTTTAAAAGTATATAGCGAAATTGAAATGTAAAGTACGCTAAGTATTTCTATTACGATTATCATTCAATTTACGAAGATGTAGCGTTCGCTAAAGCTTTCTATTAAAATCATCATTAAATTTAAGGTGTAGAGTTCACTAGCTATTTCTTAAATAATTATTATTAATTTTAGGAAGATGTAGAGTACGCTAGCTATTTCTATATAAAATTGTATACTTTTGAAGAAGATGTAGAGCACGTTAGCTTTTCCTATGAAAATTGTATACTGCTGAAGAAGATGTAGAGTACGCTAGGTATTTCTCAAATAATTATCATTAATTTTAGAAAGATGCAGAGTTCGCTAGTCTTTTTCTTTGGAAATAATCATTAGATTCAGACAGATAAAGATTTTTGTGATTATTATTGAAAACTGATGATCTTAATCTAAAATGTGAATACTATCTGGTCCTCTTTGAACACAGTATGTGAAAACTCTGTTTACTGGACTGTGGCAGATTCATCAGCTGTGATTATGCTCTAGCTGGTGGCTTACTTGTTCGTTTTTTTTTCATTTTTGTTGATAAAATCTGTTGAAATGATCCCGTGTTAGTAAATTTAATATATATAATGATTTGTTTAAAGCTTGAAGATATAGTATGGGTTGGGTAAGAGAACTAGCACAGAAAAAGAGCCCAAAATTAACAAAGAAATATCATAACTATTAATTCGGTTTGAAAGTAAACTACTGTCTTTAACAAAGTTAATAATACTCATATAATAGCAAGAGCTAATTCTCGTTAGTATCTTTATAGATGATCGTTTAAATTCCAGTCGCACTTCAGAAAAAAAAGATGACTGTGAAGGAATCGATACAATATGATATGAAGTAAGTCGATTAAGAATAGAATAATAAGCTTTAAGTTTTTGTACCATGAGAGTTAGTATCTGACTTTTGTCCGACCAAAAAAAAGGAAGAACGAAAAAAATGGGGGGAGAAATGAGAAACTGATAATACAATATGAGAACCTAATCAGTAATCGTATGTTCGAGCATGACTTTTGTGTTTTGAATATAACAATAATACAGATTAAGCATCTCTCTGGGTTGCTATTATCTTTATAGATGATCGTTAAAACTTCACTCTTAGTTTAGAAAAAGAAAAAAATTAACGAAAAAGTGATATCATATGATGTTAACAGCAACAAGTCAATGTAGAATATCTGATTTCAAGCTTCTTCCTTGCTAAAATATTTCTGTAGCTTCTAACACAACAAAAACCGAAAAAATTAAGAGAAAAAAGGAAACAGAGAAAACTAGAGAACATAAAACCTTAAATAGTAATTACATAGTTTCAGGTTTGTTTATTTTTGTATTATTGAGATTAATACTAATAAAAATAAAATATCTATTTTTTTTCTTATGGATTACATACTAAATGACCAACTATTTTTCATTCTTACTTTAATAGAAAAAGGGAAATCATAAGAAAACATGACATTGTACAATATGAAATCAAACTCATACAGAATACTGACTTTCTCATTTCTATTGGTCATCAGAGTATTTTATGATTTCTCACCAACCAACAAAATGAAAAAAAGAAGAGGGGAAAGTTAGAAAAGAATAGAAGCATTATAAAATGTAAATTCTAACTACTAAATATGTGTTTTAAGAATTGCTTTTTGTTTGTTGGAGAAGACGATAAGAATAAAATTCAAAACTCACTTTTATTATTTTATCGGCACCTTCATACATCATCAATTACATATCATATTTGATATACAAAAAAAGAGACAATCATCAGATAAGTGATCTAAAAGATGTTGATTAGTAGATAGTAGATGTTTACGATTGAATAACGAATATTCTCTGCCATCAAAAGAATTTTTAAATTAGTCAGACGAAAAAAATAACGCCCGAAAAAAGAAGAAAAAGTAAATGTTGTATAATTAGATTGTAGTTTATTTTGTATAAGACTTTTCGTTTACTATTTTGATATAGAAAATGTATCGTATTGATCGTATTTACAAAAAGAGTATTGAAATATTCATTAATGAAATAGTCGATCAACCGGCTGAAATGTTTGAATATATACGATAATTAAGAATTATTTCTAAATTAAAAATACAACAAAAAATATATATACAAAAATTTTGCGCCTAATATAATCAATTTTACCTAAAGTTTAATTTTGCCTGTAACATATATATATTAATAAAGTAAAACTTACCACTGAATCATTGATTAGATGGATCAAATAGAAATCAGAATATGAATTTATATGTAAAATAAATCTTACCATTAAATCGTTTGATTTGCTGAATCTAAATGAAAATTAGAATGTATATATCAATGAAATAAAACGTACCATTGAATCACTGGTTTGATCCATCTAAATAAAAATTAGAATATGTATAAATATGTAAAATAAATCTTACCATTAAATCGTTCATTTGCTGAAGCTAAAGAAAAATTAGAATATATATATTAAAAAGGAAAACGTGCCATTAAATCGTTGATTAGATTGATCTAAATAAAAATCAGAATATGTATAAATATATAAAATAAAACTTATCACTAAATCGTCCATTTGCTGAATCTAATTAAAAATAAAAATGTATATATCGATAAAATAAAACTTATCATTAAATCGTGCATTTGCTGAATCTAAATAAAAATTAGAATATATATATTAATAAAGTAAAACTTGCAATTGAATCATTGATTAGATGGATCTAAATAGAAATCAGAAAATATATATCTATAAAATAAAACTTCGCATCAAATGGTTCATTTGCTGAATCCGAAAAAAAATAAGAAAATATATATTAATAAAGTAAAACTTACCATGAAATCATTGATGTGATCCATCTAAATAAAAATTAGAATATGTATAAATATGTAAAATAAATCTTACCATTAAATCGTTCATTTGCTGAATCTAAGTAAAAATTAGAATATATATATTAAAAAGCAAAACGTGCTATTAAATCGTTGATTAGATTGATCTAAATAAAAATCAGAATTTGAATATATATATAAAATAAAACTTATCACTAAATCGTCCATTTGCTGAATCTAAATAAATATTAGAATATATCTATATATAAAATAGAACTTACGATTATATCGTTGATTTACTGAACCTAAAGAAAAATTAGAATATATATATTAATAAAGTAAAACTTGCCATTAAATCGTTAATTAGATGGATGTAATGAAAAATAAAAAAATGTATATATATGTATAAAATGCAGCTTATCATTAAATCGTTCATTTGCTGAAGCTCAATAAAAATTAGAATATATATATTAATAAAGTAAAACTTACAATTGAATCATTGATTAGATGGATCTAAATAGAAACAAGAAAATGTATATGTATAAAATATAACTTGGCATCAAATGGTTTATCTGCTGAATACAAAAAAAAATAAGAATATATAATAATAACGTAGAACTCACCATGAAATGATTGATTTGATCCATCTAAATAAAAATTAGAATATGTATATATATATAAAATAAACTTACCGTTCAATCGTTCATTTGCTGAATCTAAATAAAAATTAGAACATATATATTAATAAAGTAAAACTTGCCATTAAATCAGTGATTAGATGGATTTAAGTAAAAATAAGAAAATCTATATATATATAATAAAACTTACCATTAAATCATCCATTAGATGCATCTCAATAAAAATAACAATATCTATATATACATAAAATACACCTTACCATTAAATCGATGATTCGCTGCGCCTAAAGAAAAATTAGAATATATATATCAATAAAATAAACCTTAGCATTAAATCGTTAATTAGATTGATCTAAATAAAAATAAGAAAATGTATATATACAAAATAAAACTTAGCATCAAATGGTTCATTTGCTGAATCTAAAGAAAAAATAAGAATATATAATAATAAAGTAGAACTTACCATGAAATGATTGATTTGATCCATCTAAATAAAAATTAGAATATGTATATATATAAAATACAATTTACCGTTATATCACGATCGTTGTTCAAATATATAAATGTTTCGCATGTGGGAGAAAACATATGTAAATGCGGAAGAAAAATGACAAAATTCTTTGAAGGATATGACGATTTGGAAAAACTCTTTAGTTATGAAGCCGATCCATCATCGAATTCATTCTTATATGTAAATAATCATGGATGTTACCATTAGATATGATTCTCTTGGAAATGGACCGCTCTTTTGAATTCTAGTAGTTCTACAATTTTGTGGAAGTTCATGTACATGGAAGAAGATTTCTTTTTATGAATTCTGAAAAACTGATAAATCAGTGAATGGTATTAATAGAAAGCGAAGCGCATATGCAATTACGTGTGATGCTATTCCGATTTTCACAGTAATGAATGGTTTCTGAGATCAGTTATTGGAAAGCTAAAAAATCTAAAAAGATTCATACACCCCTCAGGGTTTCTTCGATAAATTGGGAAACCATCATAGATTTTTAGGAAGCGTCTTCATCGTTTTTCGATGCCAGGATACCGAAAAACGTTTTCAATAAAAAAAGAACAAAAACGGAGAGGTACACGAGAATACGTATAATATTTTTCAGATAGTTCTTCAATCAAAAATAGTTTCCGAGGAAACTTAGTTTCTCGTAACAAGTATTACGGTTTCTGAAAATACAGTTGATGGTTTTCTGGGTTGATTCCCCCAAAACGTTAGGGCTTTCGGGTCCAGGAAACCTGGAAAATATTTTTAGAAACTTTTTATGGATACGAAAACATTTTCGGGTACGTTTATAGGTTTCTGAAAGGGTTTCTGGAGGTGTTTCAGTATCAGAGAAAACGCTTTTTTTAGAGTGTACTGATGGTTGTTGACATATATAGTAAATTTTGCGGTTTGGTCGTTCTCAATAGAATGGATTACCGAAGTAATGGTAATTGTGATAAATGGTGATGAAATAATGAATGGCTGTTCATGATTGAACTGATGCTGTGAAAGAATAAATGTTGGTTCTGTGTGGACGATTATCGTATACATCGATGTTTTTATGAAGCTGTAGTTTACTAAACAGGCTCTGGCGTGTGTTAAAATAGCTTCTCTTCTTTAATATGTAAATAAAATAATAAAGTTTGACAGGTAAAAATGAAAATATAAAAACGGTTAATATCCACGTAAAAAAAGAAGAGAAGAGAAAGAAACGTTTAAGTCTATAAAATGTTTTTATTGAACACGAGTTCGTTTTGATACATTACGTGTTGATTGTTTTGGAAAAGTGATTGATGGTGTTGCTTGGTCTTGTTTACGTTTTCGTTTGAGATTGATACTAGATTTAGTTTGTTCTTTTGCTGGTGCAGATTGTGTTCGATTTTCTTTTGAAATAAGAGGATTTTTTAACGAATATAATTCATTTGTTTGTGATAAATGAAAATCATCAGTTAATGCTGGATTATTAGTTGATGATTGAGATTTATTTTGTGGGATCGTTGGTGAATTTAGTTCAGAATCAATAATTGGAATTGAAACATTTGATAAATGATTGAACATATTTGAATCATCAGCATCTGATTGTTGATCATTATCATTTTCATGATCACGACTAAGATGATGTTGAATATTTTCTGAAGTTATCTCTTTTGAAGGTGTTGAACATGATCGAACTTGTTGAGATTGTTGATATGTTAAATGATCAATCTAAAGATATAGTAAAACAAAGCTAAAAGAATGAATTATGAGACGGAAAAAATAAATATTTGCGTGTTCGACTATGTTTTCAAAACAAAACAGCACTTGTTAAACAGCTTTTACTTGGAGTTTTTATAAATAAGCAAATATCTTATATATCGTTTGTAAAGTATTTTTTTAAACATAAATTTGCTAATAATTATAACTATGTTGTTAAGTCGAGGTTAAGCTTTAACTAAAGAATGTTTTTTTTCTTCTGAAAATCAAGGATTTTATTCAAGTATATATATTTTTTAGGAGGATGTTGTTCATATCTTTATAAAACTACAATCTCTAAGCTTTATTCCTTTAAAGTTCGATCAAGGGACATACTTGAGTTAAATTATTGGATGAAGATAATACATTTTCATTATCAGTTGATGGTTGAGTAAAACTTTCTGTTATGTTCATAACAGATGCTTGTCGTTTTGTTAGTGGTCGATTGATAATTTTGTAATTCCAATCATTTAATAATTTTTTCAACGATTTATTTAAATGATGTGTATCTTCAAATAAAATGCTATAAAGAAGTCGACAACACCTATTATGAGATGCAAATCGAATTTCAAATACATAATAAAGTGATAAAAGTAAAGCAAGAGCTGTTGAACATGAATCTGTTTCTGTAATAAGATGAAAATCGAGATATAATTCAAATTTATTGTCAAGAATTTTGATACATGGATATGAAACGAGTACTTCCTATGGATAAAATTGAAAAATACGTTGTATAAAAAATACATAAATAAAACACTTACATCATGAGTGAATACATTACCAACAGAATCACCAAATTTTTTACATAAAACTCGAATAACCCGAATAGGTAAAACGTCTACAATAAAAAAAACTGAAAAATTAATACTCTCAGAAAACTTATTTCTATTTGATAGATAAGAATAACGAAAAAAATCCCGAAAACTTGGATAATTATTAAAATATATCTTTAGCGAAGTTAATCTCATATTATGACAAAACTTTAAAGGAAAGTATAGTTTATATTTCCAGTTTTGCAGCTATATTTTAACAATAGTGAATTTGTTCCTAAGTAATATATAGAAAACTAAGATTATGCATCTTAATATAAATATAGGTTAAATAATCTTTTCCTTCGCATTTTCCGGATTTTGTTTTACAACTTTCTTACCCGACAAAAAACAATTATTATCTGGAATACAGTCAAACAATTTTGGTAATATATCTTTAACATTTTCAACAAGATCAACACCAGCAGTTTCTTGTACTTCAGCCAATAGCTAGAAGAAAAAAAATCAAAACAGATTACACGAAAATGGTCAAATGTATATTAATTCAAAAAATAATTCTTAATTAAATATTATTAATATCTCTCACCAAATCTGGTCGACGATAACCAGGAAAACGGCTGAGTAATTCATCAATTGGTAATTGACGAACATGTAAACGACGAATATTAAACGACTGTCTCCAAATATTATGTAGAATATCAGTATCAGGATCATCTTTAAGTAATTCAATTTTCATTTGATTAACTAAAGATGAAAGATTTTCATCATGATTATCATTGAGGTTGATAAATGGCTATCACAATATACAATATAATATATTATATAAAGCTATTTTATCACCTACTACATCATTTGTTCGACGTTCAGCTTGTACAACAACACTCTTTCTTTTTGGACGGCCATTTGTTTTACCATTACCGTATGTATCTTTCTTTTTCTGCGCTAACTCGTTTTCCATTTGTAAAGGTCTTCGTTCACGTTTAAACTTCTGTTTTATTGATTCATGCCATTCTTTCTACGAGAAGAGACAAAATTCAATTTGAATCAATTTATTAGTTTTTCTTACAGTAGCTTCACAAACTAAACCTGATGGAATGGATAGTTTTTGAACAATAGATTTAGCCATCATCATATATTCATCATGATTGGGATAACTAAATTCAAATATGCAACAATATGAAAAATATTATAAACGATAATAACTTACAGTAAATTATGTGTTTTTGTTACATCATCAAAAATGAGAGATAATATTTCAGCACGTAAAGTTGTATGTGGATTAAATTTTGCAATATTGTTTTGATCAATAAAATATTGTATTCTTGAAGATAAAATTGGACCTGTATAATCTGTAGGTAATCGTGATTCAACATGATTATCATCACTGTCATGACAATCAATATTAGGTGATGTATCATCACATATTTCATCATTTTGATTAACTTCAGTTGTAATTAAAACAGATAAATCTGGTGAACCATTATTTCGAGGGACATCTGAAAAATATAATGATAATGTAGAAGATGATAATGTTGATTCAAGTAGATTACCTGTAAATTCATCAGCATCTGTTCGACATTCCTTGAATTTTTCAACCAATTTTGTCCGTTGATCGACAAATTTGACCCTGTCCCTAAGTCGAGGAAATATTTTCACAATATCATCCGGTTGAAGTAAAACTAATGTTGCCCCATCGATGTCTTCTTCTAAACAAAAAATAATAATAAATATTTAAATAAAAAAGGCTCAATAGATAATATATAAAATATTATTTATGGATCAACTAGTTGTCAAGCGGAAGATTGATCTATGTCATGTATGAATATACGAAAGACTATTTTTTATCGTTTAGTTAAACGAGTCAACATATTTATATAATAAGTTTCTTCGATTTCATAAATATCAAGACAATCAGAAAATATATCTAAACAATGTTCTACATCAATTTCAACTAATGTTCCTGTATATTCAACTTCATAAGCACATAAATGTTCGTTGAAAGAATTTGTATGTAATTGTTCCGCAATTGCAAACCATTTTTCTTTTATTCTTAACAGATGATGAATTTGACAAAACACGGGAATTTCTTCAGTATGTAGAAGATCATGAACAAATACAGATTTTTGTTTTATATTAAGATCGTGATAATAAACAGATGAGCTTTCACATATTTTTTCACTTTCAGAAATCTCTTTCTTTAATAAACATTGAATAGGAAGAGAAAATTTAGAAATATCGACTGATTTGAACGAATGCACTGTGGTGGATGATGAAACATGAGACGATTCTATTTTGTTTAAAAAACATTGACGTAATTGATGTCGTTTAAACATAGTGAGAAGGGGATTTTTAAAATTCAGTCCACGATTAACAAATTGTTTGAAGTATTGGTGTTTTGATTCAAAGCGTATACAAGTATTTAATACAGGTAAACCATGATTTTCTATCAAACGGCAATATTCAGTAAGAAAATGAACTTTTGGTGTTACATGATCAGGTAAACGTTCAACCATTAATGAATGAAAAGATTTGCATAATACATCAATATATGGTAACCAAGATTTTCTAATGACATTAGCGTAGAGATAACTAATAATCTCACGTAGTAATGTATATAAACTAAATAATGATAGATAATCGATGATGTCATAGAAAATAAAGGGGAAAAATTGAAATAAGCATAATCTTTGACTGGCGGTGCCATTAATATTTGATTTAGATAAATGCTTTTTTTTTTACAGGTGGAGGTTTATTAGACAGATCATTAAAGCCAAAATTAAAGTTCGACGTGCGTTGTTCAATTTCAGCATAAGTCAAAATATTTTGTTGTACGGCTTCTTTTAATAAAACGCTAATAATCAATGGACATAAACCTTAATGATGGAAAAATATTTTTTTAATATATGAAAAAATATGTAAATGTTTATTACCTTCTGCCACATTATGCATCAAATCCGGTGGTAATGATTCAGTTGGATGGAAACCGATTAGATTCTGAAACCAGCTGTTACATTTAATCCCTTGTATAGTCTGATCATTATTATTATTGATAATTTGACTAAGTACTATATCGTGCTTCAACTTGGTTCGAGGTAGAAATGATAAATCAGTTAAAGGAATAAGTCGGTGTTCATAAGTGATATAACAATGCCGGCAAAAGCTTCCGGAACTAAACGTCTTCTGAAAGCCTCCGACTTCATGTGCGGCTAAATTATCAGCACATATAGTTGAAAAAACGAAATAGATTCGACTTGATGGGCATGCAATCGTTATCCCTTCATTCTGAAGCGTATTCAAATCATTTACAAGTACATCCATTAATATCTTTACATTGTTCTGATCGTTTAAATGCTTGGTATAACACATACAAAATAGTCCAATGGAATTTACTTTTGACCGAACAATGTCAGGCATGTCGTCCAAGAGATAATAAAAACAAGTGAGTTTATGAGAATCTCTTTCAGCACCAAGAGGATTAGTAATGGAGAGCCCGTCTGTATATAATTTAAGTAATAAAACATTTTTATTTGCTTGACGAGATATATTTGATATAATTGAACGACCTTGTCGATTTGACACGATTAGATCTTGGTCATTAGCTGCACAATTCGATAAAGCATTGATATTATCAATTATAGACTTCAATAATTGTTCATTTTCAAGCATACTTTTTAAACTTTGTTTTAATGGTATGTAATAAGCCTGTTGATCATCGGTATTTAAGATAATTTTAGTTGGAGCTTCATAGTTGAAATGCTTCGTACATTGTTTTAAAAATTGATATTCACTTTTCGAAATAGAATTAATGATTGAATTAATATGTACGAAAGCAATATCCAAATCATTGGTTGAGATGAATGCGGAAGTTGATGTTTTCCTTTTAATCAATTTAACAGCCATGTCAAGTAACATAGAAATATAAAAAGAAATCGATTGCACGATTTTTTGCGGAAGTAAATGATATTCTCGTAATTCAAGAAGAAAACGCGTATAAAATTCTGCAATCTTGTTAAATGTTATATGTTCGTTGGTAGCGGAAATGGTATTGGAATCAGAATTAAAAAAATTATAATCCATTTCAGAAACATTTTCTGGATAAATTAACAAATCAGAATTATCGATAAGATTCAATTGAGTATTACACAAAGGATCCAAAGAAAAATCTTCTAAATCCTCTGTAATATCGTTAATATTCCATAACATAATATCATCGTTGTCGTCGAAAGAGTCAAGTAAAGAGCGATGGCAACGATAAATGTGTTGACGGTAACTATTGTACGTTGAGTAACGCAATCCGCAAAACACACTTAACTCACACCGAATCTGGAAAGATGGATCGTCACGATGTTCTGCACGAATATGCTTGAACAGCAAGGAATAATTTTTAAAAACGTTTGGAGTAAGACATAGAGGACAAAAGTAATGTATTTCAGACATAACTATTATTCCAACAGCACGGATAGTTTAAGTAACACGATATTGTCAAAAATAGTTATATTACTAAAACACGAACGTCAAAAAATGAAAAATGTGTTTTTCAAGAAACTATAATAAATTATAATTTAGAACGTATTAATATAAAAAGGACGTTGAATATCAACAAAAAGATGCTTTATTTCTTCGCGTATTTTAAGAATTTACTCATTTACAATGCGATAAAAAATAATTTTTTGCGGTAATATCGTACATTATTCAAAGACACATGTGTCAATATAACAGGATAAAATTCACTTCTCAAATAAAAATGTTTTTCTAGACTTTTTGCGAGTTTTATATTATCAACTAAGAACGTAATATATTTTAACAATGCTTTCAACTTCTGCAGCTATGAGATGCTCTTTTCTACTGTATACAGTTCTGTTCAACCAAGACTGTCGACATCGTTATATGAAGCTTACTGTACCTCGAAAAAAACGAACAATTGTTTCATCTTCAATAAAAGATTTAATCCAGGTAATCACTTGATTAGGAGATAAATTTTCCATTAATAAACGTTATCTAAATAAATAGGTATGAGTATATTTCAAATTCAACTCCTTTTTTTTCTGAATAAGAAATGCTTTCTAACCTAATTGAAGAAATGTTTGATAATTCAATTGAATAAGTACAGATCGAGAATGTAAGTAAATAAATCGAATCAACAAATATAATCAAAAAATCTAAACAAAAGAGAATAAATAAATATATATTGATATTTCAAAACGAATATTTTTTGCGTAAGGAATTTTTTCTCTTTTACCTGATCGAAATAATATTTGATAATCAGATTTAGTAGATAACGATCAAAATGTTAATAAATACAAATGATCAAGACTATTAAATAACAAATCTAAATAAAGCAGCAAAAATAAATGTATACTTAAAAATCAATGATTTCTTTTTTGTTTAATTAGAAATGCTTTCTATTTTACCTAATGGAAGTAATATTTGATAACCTAATGCGTTCGATAAAGATCAAGAATGTTAATAAATACAAATGATCAAAACAATTAAATAACAAATCTAAATAAAACGGTAGAAATAAATGTACATTTAAAAATCAATGATTTCTTTCCCTCAGAATTTTTTTTTCGTTTACCTGATCAAAATAAAGTTTAAGAACCCAATTGAATAATTAAATGTCAAGAATACGATTAAAGAAAAATAATCAACACCAACTAACCGAAAAATTTAAATAAAAGAGAGCAAATATATATATATTAAAAAATCAATGATTTCTGTTTTTTTCTATTAGAAATGTTTTCTGTTTTACCTAATTGAAGCAGTGTTTGATAACCAAATCCAGTAAATAAAGATTACAAATTCAAATAACCAAAAAGAATGAAGAAAATTTAACCAACAAATCTAAATAAAGGAGCATAAATCCATGTATGCTTAAAAATCAATAATCTCTTATTTCGGAATAGGAATTGTTTTCTTTTTTTACCTAATGGAAGTAGTTTTTGATAATTAAATTCAATTAATGTTGACTACTAGAGTGTAAACAAATAAAGATATCTAATTACAAGAGAAGAAGTATATTTAACCCTTTCATTACCGACATTTTCTTGCGTTCTGCACATACACGAAGAAAAATAACTGAATCTCTCTCTCTTGCGTTCTGTCGTCACAATCAGCTGTGTTTGAAATCTAGTATCATTATTGCTAGTCATAAAAAAAAGACAAGAACTTGCTGTTGTAAAAAGAATCACGTGTGATGAACAAATTGAATTTGAAAAGGCTACAGCCTTGAAGAAAACAAGCTATTTCGTACATAAAAAGCACTTCGTTGTCTATTGTGTAGTCAAAATGTTATATAACGAGGAAGATATTTTCGAACAAGATGATGAAATAGATCAGTATACAAAAGCTCTCGATGATTCCGATGTTGATGATATTGAAGATGACATGAAACCAGTCGGTAATTTTGAAAGTGAAGAATATAGGTGATAAATAAAAAAATTTCCACAAGAATTCACGAACTATACTAAATTCTAGTGATGATGATGCAATATATCAATCAAGTCGAATATTACAACCTTTGAAGAATACGAACTCAAATCTTACTGATAATGAGAAAGAGTGCACACAATTCAAAGCCGAGGAAAGTGAAGAATATAGGTGATAAAACAGTTCGTATGTCGCATAATCTCTAATTACACTATTTTACAGCGATGATGAGAATATATATCCATCAAAAGTGACAACAACAGCAGCAGGATGTACGAAAAAAGAATTTGAAGAGAAATGGACATTTGTTGTACCAAAAAATGATTGTCGATCTAAATGTTTATCTGATTTCAATGAACCATCAGGACCTACTTTCACTGTTCCAGTATGTCCGATACCCTCGGACTTTTACAAAAAAATGTTGCCTGATTCTCTGTTCAACCACATTGCAGAATGCACGAATCTTCGTGCACAACGACACTTTGCAAATATATTCAAAAAGAATGATAAACCTTGGGGTGAAGTGAGATAAATTCAACTTGTAAATGATACTATATAAACGTATTTATCTAGATTACTTGTAATGAGATAAAAAAATTTTTTGCAATATGCATACATATCAAAAAAAATGAATTTAATTGCTTTTTCAGTTAGATCAATAGAAAAGTCCTTTACCGAGAAACTGAGTAGGTGCCATCAAATTTACATCTTTAAACATATCAATAATTTTTAATTGAAATGGAGTGTATCCCATGTTCGTTCTTTTATTTGGTGAAATATTTTCTTTTGACGTATCAATATTGTCTATTGAACGTTTGATAGATGAAGATGATGATGACGAAGCCATTAAATAAATAGATTGAATATTCAGTTATTGAATAAAACAAAATTTCCTAATTAAATAGAAATAAGTACATGTATTAGAAATAGCAATGAAAATATTTTTTCTTTCGATTTAGGAGTTCCAAAAGAATTAACAAGAAAAAAAATGAAGGCACCTGATTCTGCTTTTATACGAAGTGGTGAACTTCTTCTAGTGAAGTTCCTAGATAAAAAAGCAAGTGGTGAAAAAGAAATTTATTTGATTGATTCGAAAGGCATTGCTGGAGGTTCATTAGTGGAACGATACGAAAAAGGTAATGTGATATCAATTCCACTCGAATAGCTGAAGAAAATTTGATTATAGGTGGAGTCAAGAAGCAAATTTTAAAGCCGAATAGCATCATCGATTATAATAAGAACATGGGAGGTGTTGATATGTCAGATAGTGCTCTTCATCACACATTCATTGATAGAAAAACTTATCGATGGTTCATCAAATTAGCTCTACACTTTTTCAGTCGACTCTTATTCAACTCTTATATCATGTACAAACAAACAAAATCGAATACTACGTTGAATGATTTTCTAATGAGGTACGGACTAACGTAAACTGATAAAAAAGTATTTTATTTTTTGAGTTATGTGCGTGAGACAATGGAAGAAACGGGAATTGCCAGGAAATCGACGAGAGATTTTAGACCGAAACAAAAACGGTCCGCATCGCCGAATTTTGTTGATCGTAGTTCGAAAGTGGCAACGACAATTACTCAACATTTTGCGAGTGAGACTTCTTTATTTATCGAATACATTTCTTTTTTACTATGTCCGAGTAACCTATTTTAGACAAAACTGATGTTAATCCTGAGTCGAATCGTCACAAGCAGAAAGAATGTGTACTTTGCCGAATGAATAAAATTCGGAAAATGACTATTTATCAATGTAAAATGTGTGATGGACAACCAGGTCTTTGTTTTCCTGATTGTTTTGAAAAATTTCATCTTACTCCAAATAAAGCATAAACGATAAACTACAATAAAAAATATCATTGACAATTAGCATGAATCTCAAAAAAAATGAAACAAGCGCCAAACATGCAGTAGTATATATCAATGACTGCCATTTTAATATCATTTAAGCCCCTCTTCTTTTTCTTGAAACATACCATATGATATTCGTCGTCTACGAGGACGACAGAACGCAAAATATTTCTTTTCGTTCTGTATCACATCTACGAGATGTGATGCGGTAACGAAAGGGTTAAAGAACATCGTGTAGATCGTACTCATTCTTTTTCTAAACATTTACTCCCACTTACTCTAAAAGTAGATCCAGACATTCTCAATGACAAGAAGCATTCTTTCATCTCAAATAGAAAAGC
>CAJNSZ010001865.1:0-20363 GCA_905329745.1 Rotaria sp. Silwood2
CGTGTACCCCAACAAAAATTTTCATTATCTAAATTCTTTTTTTCTCTATTTTGTTCAATAAAATTATATTGTAATGTATGTGTTAAATCATATGTATAACTAAAATAAAATCCATTTGTTAAATCAAGATTTTGTAATGCACGAAGATATCTATTTAAGAACAAAATGATTTAGAATAGAATTAAATTCATATTGAATCAATTATTCTTACTTGCTTTCATCTGGATGAATTTTTTTAATGTCTTCATTTGTTATACTTAGCATAGCTGTTTCTTCAATTTTATATATTCTATGATAACCTATTCGTGCTACTTGACTTCGTCGTGTTATTACAATCATATAATAACCTTCGAGAAATTTAATAAAACCTAATTAATAACAAAAAGAAATAATTGTTGTTTTTATTTTCATCGAGTTGTTGTTGTCCCTTTTCTTTAATTACCGATAATTCCATGGCAATGTATTGTTTTACTAAAACCACCTACTCGACTATTACTTATTTCAATAGTACCAAGAAGTTGACGAAGTTCAACATGTGAATATTCATGCTAGAATAAATAATTAAAAAGGAAAAATTATCATTCGAATCAAAAATAAACCTACTTGATCTTCAGTTATATTTAATTCTTTTTGATCCATACGATCAATTTTAAGAATACGGCATTTCGATCTATTCTTGGTCATTGCCACAACAATATACCGCTATTGAAAGAACATTTATACACATGTTTATTTATTCATCATACTGAACACTTACATTATGTGTACCATAGATCGTAAAATGTTGCCATGGATTAAGTAAAGGAAATTCAAGTATTTTTGATGTCATTATTCTCTATCTAGAATACCAAGTGAACAAAAAATAAAAAAATAAACATTTTAACTTGTTTTCCATATTAAAAAGAAAAGCAAATTCAATTTTGTCTTTTCGCCAAAAAAGCGCATGTTACTTTCGACATATTTTCACGTTTTAATACGTTTGTTATGAATTGACTTACATCAATTAATCGATTAAGATCAACACCAGTTTCATAACCAAGTCCATGTACTAAATAAAGAACATCTTCGGTTGCTACATTTCCTGTTGCACCTTTAGCATATGGACATCCACCAAGACCAGCAACACTTGAATCAATACAACGTATACCCATTTCTAATGCTTGAGCAATATTAGCTATAGCTTGTCCATATGTATCATGACAATGAATAGCTAATTTATTCGATGGAATGCCATTTGAATAGATTACTTCAAGCAAATCATGAATAGATTTCGGTGTACCAACACCAATTGTATCAGCAAGTGCAATTTCATACTATTAGAAAGCAGATTGCACCTTGTTTAATGGCAAGACATTCTATTTTTTAATCATCAATTGAAAACTTACACAACCCATATCTAATAGTTTTTCAACAAGAGGTACAACTTGTGATGGTTTAATCTTTCCTTCATAAGGACAACCAATAGTACATGATATCGAACCACGTACAGGTAAATTATGTTCATGTGCAATTTTGGCAACTTCATTAAAACGTTGTAATGATGTTTCAATTGAACAATTAATATTCTTCTTAGAGAATGTTTCTGATGCAGCAGCAAAAATTGCAATTTCATCAACACCTTTTTGTCTCAATGAAACAGCTTTATTTATACCTTGAACATTTGGTGTTAAAGCTGAATAAATAACACCAGGTATTCGATGAATACCAGCAAGTACTGCAACATGATCACTCATCTGTGGTATCCATTTTGGAGAAACAAAACTAGTTACTTCAATATATTTAAGACCAGTTAGACTTAAACGATTAATGAATTCAATTTTAGTTGATGTTGGTACTTGAAGTTTTTCATTTTGTAAACCATCACGAGGACCAACTTCAAATATTCGAACAAAATTACTTGATCGACGAATATTTGAAATGAAAGAATTTCGAATAATTCGAAATAACATTAATTTATGTAAATAATTTCTCTATCTAGAAAATTAAATATATTATTACCCAAAATATATATGTTTTGCTAAAATGATAATTATTATTGAAATTTTTATTTTTTTTTTGCATCACTTTTTCTTCAAACGCTTAGATTTTTGTGTTGTTTCATGATCGAAATCCTTGTTCTTTTTTGTTTGCACCGTTCGTTTTTCATTCTTCAATATGTCTAAACGTTTTTTTAATATATTGATTTCATCTATGAATCGATTCTCTGTACAAAAATCTAACAATTGTTCATATCGTTCAATAATATCAAAACCTGCTAATTGAGATAATTTTCTCAAATCAATCGGACATAAAAACAATGGCTGAGCAAAATCTTCCTCTAAATGTCCACTTCCATTCATTAAACATTCATAATAAATACAATGATCAATACCAAGTAGGTGTCCTATTTCATGTGTAAGAAGACGACATGATCGCATTAATATAATCGTTGACATCAACTTTGATTTAGTTTTTTTAATTTTCCAATCATACCAAAACTCTTCGCTGAATTTTAAACGAGGATCATAACGAAAAAAGGAAAAAGCTCCTACACTTGAATTTCCATGACATAAACCAGCAATAAACAAATCAGATTCAGCTGAATACAAATCATGCAAAGTTATTGCAACAAGACAACGAGCATCACTAGGAAGTGAACGCTTTAATAGATTAAGTACATTATCTACACAAATTTGTGAATGTCCACTTGTTGAGTCATAACGTGTACGAAGGGTTATCTCTTTTGTTGAATCATTCCTACCTTTCATTGTGCCTGATACAAATAAAAAATATTAAATAAAGATATGAAAAAAAAAAAAGAGAAACTTACACATCCATGTATGTTTTGTATTATTCCAATTAATATTTGTAAATAAAGGAAGAAGTTTAATTTCCATTTGAAAAAATCGTTTTGTATAATCAATTAAACGATCAATATTTAATAATAATAAACGATCATCATTATCAAGTAATGTTAAATAAATATATTTTTGTAATGAATGATTATCATCAAAAAATGGACATTGACGAAGAAATTGTGTATATGTTTGACCTTTTTCTCTATAATTTGCTAACCAATCTAGATCACTTGTTGGATGTGGTAATGAATTAAATGACATTTTAAATTCATTCGAAAATGAAGCATCATTACCAAGTGCTTCATCAATATCTTTTTGTTTTGGTACACGAAAACCTCGAACAAATGATATAGGTTTTAGCATAATTATATCTAAATGAATAAGATAAACCTAGATTTACAATGAAAAACGAAAATTTCGATGTTCAATTATATTTTTTTAATATTCCGTTTAATATGTATAAGGAAAAACAACAAAAATAATAATGTACATATACACCTGATATCAAACAAGAATGTGATTAGTTTATTCATTATTCATCATCGTCATCACTCTCATTCATAAGTTGACGATGAGTTGAACGAATAGATCGATTATTTGTACTATTATTATGATTATTTGTTCTCGATGTTCGCTGTTTTTTATGAGCTGTTTCATTTGATTGTTCAGTATCATTTTCGCCATTGACATTATTTGCTTTTAATATACTAGTAACATCATTTTTATTCCATTCTTGTTTACATACTGGACATGGATAAGCAGTTTTTTTCGTTGTTGAATTGCTAGTCGAATTTGATAATCGAAGAAAATATCGAGCAGCACATGAACGATGCATATGAATATCACATGAACTATAATTTTGATTTACAGTAGTGAACAAAAGTCTCTCCGCTAACAGATCTCAGTTACCATAGATATTTGAGATCTGAAAATTTTTGTACACACAATCCACTAAGAACGTAGATCAGACGCACTAACTTCTTCTAATTGCTTAAAGACAACGAGAATTATGATGGATAGTACTTATTTTTCCTTTGAACTTTATAATTCTGAAAAGAAAGCTGAGCACTCATTATTTACGGCTATCCATGTTATTAATTTCATTGAAGCCCTTAAACTCTTGTTAGAATGATGATCATCTTAATGTGACTATTCGAGAGACGAAAACCTTTCTGATACTTTTTGTAGACCGAAACTCAGTAATACTTCAATGAATCGAGCTCAAACTTTTTAGGCAAGCTTTGCCTGTAGAAAAGTTTGAAGCAAAAATCGACGATATCCATCATGACTCTCATTGCATTTAAGTTATTGAGGCGATCTCATGTCTGTGACCTATATTTTTAGTGGAGTAAACACATACGAATTTCCAGATCTTTTGGATGAGGGTGGGAGGACTTTTGTCTGCTACTATAGCAGATGTGAAAATATTTTTTTTACAACTTACCTATTTGAGCAATTTAATCCTCGAATTAAAAGACGTGTACATATTTGACAATTGTAAATCAAATCTCTATATGTATCCATAATAAATGATTGCATTTCTAATATAGCTCGAGCATGAAGTATAACAGTATTATTTGGACCACTTTCAATCCATTTATCATGATGAAGACGTGTCATTGTTTCACCAAATTCCTTTTGTGTCACTTTTAAATCATTAGCAAGAACTGCTTCGAATACTTCACGAGGTGCTACACATCTAGGATAGAGTTTGAAAGATTAATCAATTAGACTAAAGATTAATCAATTAGACTATGTAAAAATGAATATAAGATTAAAAGTAATCGAATGAAAAAAGTAACAATATCATCAAAGATTGCTTTTTCTGTTAATGAGAAAGATTTGAAAGTGTGATTTTCAATTTCAATTCCTTAATAAGAGTTTCTCGTGATTATGTTAAGGCAATATTATTCATTCTAATTTTTTACAAATGAATATTCATAGGAATACTTTATACGAGATATTGTACCTATTGGACTTTACAAATAGAACTCACTCTTTAGAATTTATTTTTTTGAACTTCTTTTTTTTTTATAAATCTTGACATTAAAATATTACATACGAGAAATACAAGCAAAGGTATCAATGAGATTAAGCACAAACGACTAGATTCTAAATGAAAATTCACTAGGCAAGACAATTGTTATCTTCTGATATAATTACAATAGAAGAAAGAATACCCCTGTCTTGTAGCTACCTTGTAGTACGAACCACTGCTTATCTACAGGTTCAATATTCTGATGTCATCCCTACAACTGTGACTAGATGTCGCTTTGTATAGAAAGGCGGCGTGACGCAGACTTCTTGCACTCAGTTACTTCAGCTTCCCATATCTATGAGCTTCGGGAGCGAATGTATGTCATAGCGCAGTCACTCAGCCATATTGACTGCTATTTAGAATATCCTCACTATCAAAAATCGATCTTTGACCAGATATATACACATCACAAGAGCTTTTAAGAATATATGAGGGCCGTAGTGAAGAGTTTGTGCTAAAATTTTCAGTCCTATAATATGCCATTTTCTATGAGTCATGAACTTTTTATACGGAAAAAAAAGAATGGCACGTTCAATATATCAAAAAATTCTCCGAAATGATCATCTTTTTATAGAAGTGCTGTTTTAGTGCTAATAACAGAGTTTAATTCAAAAAACGGACTATTTCAGGCAAAAAGGAAAAAGAATTCGCTGAAATGAAGTTCCTTCGATAATCGTGAGATGCGCGATCTGAAAAATCAATGTTAACTAAATCTAATAATTTTTAAAGAAAGTTCTCGGTAATCCTTAAAGTGTATTCAACATATGATTAAATTTTTAAACAATACTAAAGACTTATTTTTTCGTAGTAAAAGTGAGAAAAAATTTCAACTAACTTTTCATCACTCGTTATAACCAATTCCAATAATTTTTCAAAAATTGCTGCTTCTTTTTCTGTATATGAACAATCCATTTTAACAAACTGTGGTTTAAAATTTTGTATGCATACAAAAAAAATATCATTTTCATGTTCTTCACTTGTAACTTGTTTTATTTCAATACCATATTGATTAATATGTTTATTAATTAATGGTAAGAAAACATTTGTTAATGTACGAATTTCATCTTTAATTTTTATTTTTAATTCATATCGATCACGTAAAGCACTTAAAAGATCAATCATTTCTTTTTCATTATAAGCACCATCATGTAGAAAATATTGTATTAACTGTTTATGATAATCTTCAAGTGCTGTTGGTGTCGACATTATTCTACAAACATTGTTTCTCTTTAATCTCTCATTATATATATATATATATATTTATATAGATAAAAATTATTTTCTTTACAACGGATTTTATTAATTTATTTAATGACTCATGCAATAAAGAAAAAAAAGAGCATTCGCACATAATTGACGGCAAGGAAAAAATATATATAAAAACAAAGGCAAAATAACTACAAGAGACAAAATAAAAATATTGCAAGCAAAAAGAAAGTGACATGTTTATACATACAACTGATATTGACAAAAAAACGCAAAAACAAAAAAAAAGAAAAAGAAGAAAATTATATATATTTAAACAAATTGTGGTTTATAAGCTAAATAAGCTTTTAAATTGTCTGGTAAACGTAATTGTTTAAGTTGTTTTCGATCAACATAACGTAAAATATTTCGTCGTGTTATAGCTTTTAATGTTGTACATGTATTTGGTAATGAATAAACTTCAATAAGACGTACATTTGATGATGGTTCAATATTTTTTAAAATAGCTAATGTTGAACAACAATTTGATAATGATGGATAAATATTAAATAAAAGTGAAAATTCATTTGTAAATATAAATGGTGAAAAAAATGGACCACGATAATCGATTATACTACGTGTATGTAATAATGTGGACGAATTTAATATATATAGAAAATAATTTCGTTTTACACGTTGAAATATGGGTACTAAAAGAATATTTCAGATCAAAATAGAAATATGTTCACAATATTCAGTATCATTTATATGATAAAAAAGCAGCAGGTTAAAATAAATACTTGATAGAATAGACTTGACTATTTTACATATTAATTATGATTAATAGAAGTCAACAAGTTCGAATCTATGGGCAAATACTCTCTAATTTGAACTAATATGTTTGAACAGTTCAGCTCCTGGGACTGAGCAATTTGAACAATTTTTGTTCTACTTTTAAGAATGTACACCTTCGGGGTATGTAAAACCTTTGTTCTATTTTGGAAATGACACTTCCGGACAAAAGAACATTGTTCTATTTCTAAAGATGGCATTTCCGGGTATATAAAACCTTTTTGTTCTGTTTTTAAGAATGACACCTCAGGGTATATAAAAGCTTTGTTCTATTTTGGGGATGACGCTTCCGGATATAAAAACCTTTTCTGTTCTGTTGCTAAAATACCGTTCTCAAAATAGAAACAGATTTTTTGAATAATTCCGCTCTAGAAACTGATCTATTAGAACAAATCAGTTCTGATTTGAGAAAATGTTTCAAAAAAAATCTTGTGATAGGATGTGATCTGTTCAAGCAGTTTGTTCGGTCTATTAGTTTAAACTTTAAATTGGAAATTGATCGATCTTTACTAATCACATCTATTTTTTGTTCTAAGAAATGTTGACATCTATAAGCATTACACTCATTGAAATTTGCTTCGAATTGATGTCTACCAGAGATAAGATTGGTTCGAATTTTCATATCTGAAACCGAACTGATCTTATCTCTGTTAATCAATCTCTTTCGATGATTCATTATTCTTTATCTACTCGAATTTGATCAGAAAACTAAACATAACAAGCATTATTTTCCTTCTGTAATAATAAGTTTCTATTGAATAAATTAAAATATACTTTCAAATGATTTAATGAAAAAATATCTTACGTGTGCATAAAACAATAATAAGATGTCCATCATTTGTATATTCAACTCGATAAACTTTTGTTTTCAATGTATGATTTGAACAAACAAGTACACGATCCTTTTTAATATCAGTTATTTGACCACGAACTGTATCAAATTCTGCTAAACGTGAATGACCATAACGTGGATCAAATGAAAATCGTTGATCATAACCTAATCGAAATAATACAAAATATTAATTTTTGTTTTTCTTCTCTTTTAAACTTACGAGCTGGTGTTATACGAAGTATCACATAAGTTTTTATATCAAAAATAACAGTTACTTCGTGTGTTTGATGACTATATGAATGTTTATCTTCATAATCAGGTGTTATTAATAATTTCGTTCTATCAGGTGATATTAAACAAGTATATGATCGTGCATTAAAACGATGTGCTACAGAATTAAGTTTTCGAACAATACGACTATTCCATGTTGATGATGATAATGATAAAGAAAATGTTGGTGAAGATGATGCTGGTAATAAAACAGAATCTTCACTATTCATACAACTACATGATGATGATGTTAATGAAGATAGATACGGTGTTGAACGATGTTTAGAATCATCAATTAAATGATTTTGTTGATTTTTATTATTTACTAATTCATGAGCATTTGATATTGAATATGAACGTGTATTGCCCATAGTTGAACTAAATAAATGATTAGAATTTTCTTTTAATATGTAGAAGAAAAAAAAGAATCTTTTGTTAGCATAGCGTTTTTAAGAAAAGTTAAGCAATTTATCAAAACACAATATCTAACTTATGAGAGAATTTCTCTAAGTGTAAAATCGCTTCTCGAGAATAATAGAAAATTTAAAACTTGCACAAGTAACTAATCTTATAGAGAACTTCGTCTGTGCAAAGTTTAAAGTCGAAAGACGATTTTTCAAGTGAGCACAGCTTTTAGTTATAAACTTAGTGGAATTTTAGCATCTCAAGAATGTAGGCTCGAAAAATCAAACCATTCTAGACTTTTCTATTACTCATCAAATGATTATCATCTAGGTCGAAAATCAATTTGACACCTAGTGAAGTTCCCTTCTCATATTCAGTTCGATACTTTCCTAAATATTTACTTACGAGAGAACTGCACGAGCTGTAACTCATCATTTGAGTTAATAATGTTCGTGCCCATGGATCTTTGAAGTCGAGTTATGATCATCTCACTGAATTTTTCACCCATTTTTAGGTATGTACTGAAAAATCATTGAGAATTTCAGTCGCAAAAAGCATTCTTTTGTCGAGAAATTGAATTTAGAAGTAAACTCAATTATTGTAGCATGTCTGTAGCCAGCAGTTGTTTGCTGAAAACTCAATATATCGACGAATGAATATTTTTTTCGACGGAAATTCTTATTGATTTCTCAATAAATACTTAAAAATGGGTCTAAAAATTTAGTAAAACAATCATAACTCAGCTTCAGAAGTCCACAGGCACGAACCCGTTTAAGATTTTTCTAGTCTTAAGGAAAATTCGTCGTAGGCTTAATATGAGAGTTATATTTTGCATATTTAACATTTAAATTCAGATTGTAGAACTGAACGAATCTGTATGATTAATTTCATCTTATATTCATTGCGTATGTCGAAAGAAAAATTCATATATTAGTAAAAATCAAGAAAATTACTCACCGACTCGCCGATTTCCCAAATCGGGCTCTCGACGTAGTCGATGTTATTGCTATATTGTTAGTATTAGCATTAGTATTATTAGCAGCAATAGCAGCTGAAGCTGTTACCAATGTACATCGAGCTGAACCAATTAAATACGAAGCTTTTTTTGTATTATCGACAAATTCATATGCATCATTTTGCATATCTAAATGATTTTCTTTATTATTTAATAATGAACATGATTTAATTGGTGAATGTTGTGGTTCACCAGTATGATAAGCACTTAATGTTGCTGTTTGCATTAATGAACTGTGTCGATTAACGCGTATTGTTGATTCATTGATTAATGATGATGGTGGTAATGTATTTGAACTTGATGGTTGTTCTTGTTGTGATATTAATGTTGATTTTGATTGTCGTGTTTTTCGATGAAAACATGTACATTTTGTTGTTGTTGATTTTATTTTTGATAATTCCGTTGGTATAGGTCGATCAAATAGAAATATTTCTACTTCATTATTTCCTTTCCATAATTGAAAGACAATAAATTCATCACAACATGCAATAACACGATTTAAACGATGTATACGATCACGTACAGCATTATCATTTGTACGATAACGTTCAATATTTGATGGTACAGTTAATATAATATCATCTTCACCATGTTCACTTAATATAAATTGTGCATCACCAAGACGTGTTAAACTTTTAAAAAATCTTCCATTAACATAATAAATTGGTTTCGGATGTAAACGACGTGAATCAAGATCATTTGATGGTATTGTTGATGAACATGTTACTGTTGATGATGAATTTGATAGAGTCATTGTTGAACCAACTAATGTAGATGTTGATGAATTATTAGCATTACTATTATTACTATTATTACGAATATTTAGTTTATTAGGTGAAAATGTTAATGATGATGGAACTGATGTTGATGTAAATTGTATTTTCGTTTGAATAATAAAATCATTTGTTAATGATAATGATGTTGAGACAAATGATGAAGGAGATGAAAATGAACTTGATGATATTGATGGGAGAACAGATGATATGGTATTATTATTATTATTATTGTTGTTGTTATTATTATTATTATTATTATTATTTGAAGATAATTCACAACTAGTATCGGTACTAAATTGATTAAAATGACCAAAACGACGTGCATCAAAATGAATCCAATTTTGATAAGGAATAACAACTATTTTACGTGCACCAGGTGGTTGTGGTACACCGGGTAATTGTTTTTTATTAACTGTTATTCCGTTGCCCATCTAGAATTATAAACAATAAAATAAAAATGCAAGAAATAAATCATGATAAAATCTTCTTTTCTCCACGCATATCTTACAAGAATCACTTCGAAGAAAAAATTCTCAGCTATAAACAAACAAACAAACAAACAAACAACAACAACAATAATAATAATAATAATAATAATAACTTTTTCTTTCTGTTTAAAAAAAAAACAACAAATTTGTTTTCTTTTTATGTCGTATTCTACTTCAAAACGACTGTAGAAAAGCAAAAAACAAAACAAAACAAACAAAAAACTAATCGAGAGAATATCTCCAAAACATTTGAAAAGTCCATTATTTTTCTTAAATTGAAATACACACAAATCAAAAATGAGTCAATCATTTGTCTGTGTAAATAGAAAACAAAACAAAAAAAAACAGATCATCATCGCAAACAAAAATTCTTAACAACACGGCACACACAAACAAAAGAAAAAAACAATTAATAATAAATGAGCATTATACAAATATTCGATACACAAAATATCATTCTAGTGGAGACAAGGCACAAACATACATATTTTTTTTTTCGATGTGCATGATATTGCAAAAACCAAAAGAGAGAGAGAAACACTGTACAAACAACAACAAAAAATATATAAATAAAGCGCGCGCGCGAGAGAAAGAAACAGAGAGACTAGAGGCAAGAAGAAAAAAGAAAAGCATAAGATTCCATACACACGTTTCAGATCAACAAGAAAAAAAAAAAAAGTTTTTTTTTTTGAGCTACATAACTACAGCAAAAGAAACGCATACATATATACATATAAACTCAAGCATCCTGAGATGACAGAAGTATGTATGTTTAGATAATAGATATCACAATATGCAAAGAAAAGAAAAGCAGAATGAAAATAAAGTTTTCTAAGGTAATAAATGATCAAGATTTGGTAAACTATCGGGTGGTAATGGTTTAACAAATAATGATGGTAATGTTATATCATTATTATTACCATTCATATACGGTTCAAAATCACCAAAATTAACATCATCAAATGAAGCAGCTGTATCAAAATCATCATTAAGTAAAAGTGAATTAAGATTTGTATCACTTCCCCATGATGTTGAAAAATCAAATGTATTAAAATCTGTTTGCCATTGATGTTGTTGTTCAACAATAATTGGTTGTGGCATTGAAATTTGAATTTGTTGTTGTGGCTGTTGTTGTTGTTCGTCTTGTTTGATTTTTTTTGCTGCACGACGTTTTGTTGGTGGTTTATTATCGGTTGATTTTTTTGCTGTTGTACGAATTGATTTTATTAAAAGATTATCATTTTGTTCGATGATTGGTGTTGTATGTTCAAAACGATTTATTGTATCAATTAAATTATCAACACCGGAAAATGATGATGAATTTAAACCTTTAAGTAATGTACGAAGTGTTTTTGGTTCAACAGGACCATTTAATAAAAGACAATTGCCACCATCATCAAGTGTTGATTGAACACATGTATTACTATTATTATTAACAGGAACAATATTTCGATTTGAATGAGAGGTATCTAAAAGAAAAGAAAAATTCATATCGAACTGTGTGTGTGTGTGTGTTCTTTTGTTAGGTTAGGATTTTTTCTAGTTAAACTCACAAGAGAACGTTCTCAAATTTCTTAATCGTTGTTTATTTGAGATTATTGTCATTCGAGAATGTTATGATGAGTAGAAAAAAAAAAAAGTTTGAGCTATGAGAATTTTATTAGATATTTGATCTGAAGTTTTATCAAAAAGATAGACTCACTACAAAATATAAGATAGGACAAATCTTTGTGTTTCGAGCAACCATGAGGTTTAATGAATATTTATTAATCAAAATAGTACTTTTGTTGAGCACGGAAAAAAAACGACGCTACTGATATATTTGAAAAAGTATTTATGCATGTTTACAGATATTGCGATATATCTATAAATGATAAATTTTTATCAAAAACGATTAGTAGATAACAGTGGCTAACAGGGGTCGATCCGACCTAAGTCGGACTCTGATATCAATCAGTTCTCTATCGTTTCTTCTTCCTTCATAGACAATGCACTTGCTATGTATCATCGTTCAATGTTAATAAAGAAAAGTGGTCGAAATAGAGGAAAAGATCGTGTTCTATTAAGTCTTCCCGTGCTCTCTCTTATCGAACTTTGAAATGATGAAAATATTCTAAGTATTATTTTGTATTTGCAGAATGTTCAGATTACAAATTCACCCGAAAAATCTAAAAATTTTTTTAGTAATCTAACCCGAGGTCAACTTTTTCGTGACTTGACCTCACCTGACCTGACTATACTGTGACCGAACCCGAGGTCAACTTTTTTTTTTCGTGACTTGAATCAGCCCGACTATGCCATGACCGGACTCAAGGTTAACTATATTTTTCGTGACCTGACCCCAATCGGACACTGGTAGGCAATATAAACAATGCAAACAAAAGCTAATGACAACAATATGGACGTATAAAATAAATAAACAAATTTCTATGAAATGAAAATAATACTTCTAAATTGTACCATAAAACTAATGGAAAACATTAGACGATCTCTACTTAAGTTCACTATATTCTATCATTGGAATAGTAATTCATTCTCAATCATCATTTTAAGCTATGTAATAATAAATTGTATCGAAAAAAAAACAAGGACTTGTTAATAGTTTATAAGCGATGGACCTAATCATACTAGTAGAAGCCAATTAAGGTTCGTCCTCATGTGTTGTCCTTTTCCAAGTTATTACAATTTCACTAAATATTATTTATCTCTAGTAAAGTATTCGTGGAAAAGTCGAAGTACGAAATTCCAATTTAAAAATTTCAGCCACAAACCATGTGTTATTCTTGAAATATCGAATGCTACAAAACACTAGGGTTTCTTTCGTTGCCTCTTCGCACATGATTGTTTTTAAATATTAGATATCTCAAGACGAACATATCCAGGGTACTCTAAACCTATAAGACCTACCTATGAGCAAAAATTAGGGTCGAAACTTCGTATTTCGATTTTTCATGAATACCTTGTCATAGATAAAAATTGTAACAACTTGAAGAAAAACAGTGCGTAGGCACGAACGCTTATAGGACTGTACTATTCTTGTTGCTTTCTACTTATAAGCAATGTATCAATTCATTTGAAAAGTTCTCGAAAATTTATGTTTAATATTTAAAATAAAATTTTAAACGAACCATTCGATGGAGCAATTGATGGTGTAAGAATTAATCGTTGTTGTGATGATTGATCATGAGTTATTTTTTGTTGAATGATATATGGTTTATTATTAATAAAAAATATTTGTTGATGTTGTTTTTTATCATCATTATTAAAAATAATTTGTTGTGTTTGTTGATTATAATCATTTGTTGATGGTACATGAAATACAACTGATTGACGCATTGATGTTGTTGATGGTAATAAATTCGTTGTTTCTGTACAATTTTTTAATCCTCCGGATGAAATAATAGGTAAATTTTTTTTAATTGATATTGTTGGAGAATTTATTGTTGTTGATGATGTAATTGGTTGTGGTTGTTGTTGTTGTGTTTGTGCTTTTTGAAAAAGATGATTAACAATTGCATTTGAATCTGATGAAGCACCTGATGCAAGTGCTGATAAAAGAAAATTTGTTGTTGATGGATCATTAAAATCAATCATTAATGGTTGTGATGATTCATTTATTTGTTCATTTGTAGATTTTATTGATAAATATTCATCATGAGTTTTTGATGGTACAGTAACAACAGTTGACGTTTTTGGAAGTGCTAATTGAGTTTGATTTGTTGTACCCATTAATGATATAACATCAATTTGATTTGATGTTGTGGTTGTTGTTGTTGATGATGATAAACATGACTTAGGAGTAGCAGATGTTGAACGAACAAAATCTGGTTTTAGAGCATTTACATTCAATGTAACCTAGAGAAAAATGTTTTTGATAGAATTAAATTAAAAAAAACTTAAGGTTTATATGAAGATTAGGAGAAAAATAAAAAGGCTTGCAATTATTATCGTCAAGATTTATCTCCTTTCAAATTTTCCCTAATACGAGACCATAGCAAACGTGGTTACTTCACACCAGAAAGTTAAAACATCGAGTCTTTTTCATGATATTCTTAGCTTATTAGTATGTGATACGTTAATTATGTGATTTCTCGATACGATCTTTTTTTTTTGAGAGTATGATATGAAATTCTTTGTTATACCTGTTTGCCTGTTGTAGATACAACTGATGAACTGGAATCGACATGTAAACGTTTATCATTATTATTATTTGAATCACGATTAGGTGATAATAACACATTTTGTACTCCTGATAATACAGCAAATGTTGATTCATTTGTAGTTGTTTTAACTTGATCAAATATAGATGGAACACGTGCAATAACATTTGTATCTGTTGTTGTTGATGATAAGATTGGTGGAGTCAATACATTATCATTAATATGACGTAAATTACTTGTTTGATGATATGTTGATGGCGATGTTGAATTACGATGGACAAAATTTGTTTGTGATATTGATGAAACAGATGCTGGTGGTGAAAGTATTGATGATGGAACAGGTTGAGTTTGATATGTATCATTGGATGGTTTAGCAGCAAGTTGTGTTATAATTGGTGATGTAACAGTTGATTTACGTGGACGACCACGTGGTCGTTTCGATGGTGGAGTTACATTTGTTTGTTGTACTGGTGTCCATGTCATCGATTGACCATTTTCTAAATAGAATAAAATTAAAAGAAAATAAATAAATAAATAAACAACATACCAGATAATTGATCAGTATTATTAACAAAAACAACTGATTCATTATTACTATTTCCAACTAAATTTGAAGCACATACAAATACATTTCCATTTGTTGATTCATTATGTATTCGTTTTCGACGTTTAACTATAATTTAAAGAAAAAAATAAAGTAATAAAAAAAATAAAATAAAATTTAATATTTATATATAAACCTGGTTTTTGTTCTGTTTCACAAAATGAATCAATACAATTTGTTAATGTTGCCATTTCTAATATATTCGATTTTTGTCGACAATGTGTACCTTCAAGAACTTGTACTACTTCCCAAGATTTTGATTTTTTCGTTGGATCAAAATTGAATACCTATCATAGAATAAATTTTTATATATCAAAAACAACAAATACAGTTTAGCTGCGTTTAGTTTTTTTTTTAGTGTGAAAACAAACCTTATCAATAATAAGCGGACATTGAAGACCACATTTACATGATGTTGGCGATTCAATATAATGACGTACAGAATCCAATGAATCGAGTATTGTATTAGTTGGACTAAAAACATTCAAACTTTCTGAATCTCGATCGAACAACAGAACGGATGGCTCGGAAAAGTCTTCGAATCCACATTTTGTTCGATAATTCAGCTCATATAAAAAAACCAGTCACTATTTCCAATTCTCACAAAAAAAGAACTACGAAATACTGCACATCTAATCATTACAATACAAGTAAAATAGTTATTCCGATTAGAGAGTAGAAAACTTCACTCAGTTAGTGTACCAAAAAAAAAAAAGCTAACCATGAACATTTCTACCATGATAATAATCTAGAGATTTTTCTCACAAAGAAATCTCGTCAAATGTTCTCTTCCGATTTCAATGGTGTTTGTTGTCTATAGATACGAATTACTATTTCAAAGTTAAATGAACACGCACGAGCATCTTGTTTTATAACCTTTGATTATTGAACTCTGAAACGACTATATATATAACATTCATTAGAGTCGAAGACATTGTTCATGATTGTTTGTACACCAAGATGTTTTTCGCTCTCAAATTATACCATATTGTAGTCCGGATCGCTTTATATACATAGTAAAAGTTCTGTATCTTTATGGTATGTTTTTCTTCGACGAGAAGATCATCTTACCACATATAGAAACCAATCCAGGCTACAATTTGGTATAGTTTATCATAAAAAACATCTTTTGATACTAACAAATGTTACACAGATAAATGCCTTAGAGCTCGCTCTTTACAAAGCCAAGACCTCGAGCTCGATAACATTAACCCTTTAAAAGCTATTCAAGAAGTACCCACGTCTATTTAATTCTGAAATAGACAATAATATCTATAGGCAAGAAATATCATTGAGATCGAAAAAAAACATCTGTGGAAGTTCTTTTATAAAAAATGTTTCTACCTTAGATAAACAACAATATCTGTAGCTAATATTCTTCTTTGCCATCCGTATGGTACAGGTATAGATTCTATTAATGTTTGTGCATTATCAATTTGATGATTAGATAAATTTTTTGTTGATTTTTTTGTACGTAAAAAATTTGGTGACATTGGTTGTTGTGTTAATTCATCTTTAACAATTATTCTTGTTAAAGCTTTTGCTTCTTTTTTAATACGTGATTTTTTATTTATAAATGATTGTTGTTCATTTATTGATGATGAAAAATTAAATGAATCAATATGTATATTATAATTTGTTGTTGTTGGTTGTTCATCAACTTCTTTAATATTTTTTAATATTTGTGTTACAATTTCTGTTGTTTGTTTTTCATCAAATGAATTACATTTTTTAATTAAATGATCATTATTATTTAGTGTAGATTGTTGTTGTTGTTGCTGTTGCTGTTGTTGTTGAACATTTGTTGTATGAATATTAACATTATAATTATTAACACTTATATTATTAGCTGTTATATTTGATAAATTTGTTGTATTATACATTGAATTTGTTGATTCAATAATTGTTTTAGGTTTAATTGTTGAATATGGTGATGGTAAACGTTTAACAACATTAATAAATGGCGGTTGTTTTATAGATGATATATCATGACTAGATATAATTAAATTTGATGGATTTTGTTGAATATTATTATTATTTGTTTCATCTATCTGACTAACAAGTGACGATTGTGAATGAACAAATCGAACAAGATGTGTTGGCGAAACACTACTACTGCTATTTAATTGACTAGATGATGATGATGATGATGGTAATACTTCATTACAACATGATTCAACTAATTCATCAATTGTAACATTAGCAACAATTAATGATGGATCATCATCTTTGATTGCTGAATTTGAATTATCAATTAATGAATTTGTAAAAGTTGTATGATAACTTTCAGTTGTTGTTGTCATTATTTTGAACGTTCGGGAAAGCACAAGAAAAAAACAAAATTGCAAATACACGAATGTATATTTTAATGAACATATACAAACAAATAAAACAAAACAAAAGAATAAAAAAACATTTTTTTTTTTTCTTCTTTTGAATATATATGTATAGATTGTTTATTGTTGTTGTGTTTGTTGATTGAATATAGCCATAATCAAATGACAAAGAACGCTTTATGGAATTTTGATAGAAGAATTTCTTTTTCTTTTTTTTTTTTTTGGGAGATTAATTTTAAAATTAATTTAATGAGAAAAATTTGTTGTCTTTTTTGCTCTTAAGAAAAGAAAAAAAAATGAAGTTTTGTTATAATAAAAGCGACATCTATAGAGAAGTAAAGGTTGTTTCTAAGCAATAAACAGAACAGAAGATGGTTACTGATGTTTGGCTTGTTTTAATAGTAATATTCATTTTGTGTCTTATTGAAGTGCCTTATTGTTTACTATGACCGATTATCAAGAGTCGGCTATTAGTGACCCTAGGAGTAGTCTACAGAATTTTTCTAATCGTCAAGAATCTTCGTTTCAATATGGTGACCCACCCAAATATGAAATTAATGTAAATATATTAAGATAAGAATGTTATATATTGAAAAATTTAATATTTTCTTTTTCTAGAATATATCAAAATCAAACAAGGAAAATACAGATAAAATTGAACAAATAACAATATTTGAAGATGATTCTTATGATACAGAAGAAGTAAGAATTTATATTAGACTTGTTGTTTAGTAGTTATGAATCTATAGAAATTGATAAATATTTAAGAACATAATTCAATTTTAAGAACAACCTATTAATTTCTCATTCATAATTAAATATTAACGATTTGACATGAAGTATGTGTTAAAACAATAGATGAGTACACTAGTTTTAATCATGTGTTGAAAGATTTCGTATATAAATTAACTGTAAAATTTATTCAAAATTGGAATATTATTTCTTAACAATACCTTAGCGTAAACTTTCAATAGAAGAAATCGTACATTTTTATTAATAAGAAAATTTCTAAATGTAATATTCAGCTATTTATGATTAGATACTGACATATAAGCAGTCACAAAAAAAAATATCCGAAGATCTTGTGTGTCTTATCAGGAGATAAGTGAAACGTTTTTCTACGAACATTGCCAATACGAGTTATATAGCAACAGTGTTAATTTTTGAAAAAATTGATTCTTACATCTATTATATTCTAAGGTTCTTTTAAATATAAACATTCGTTCATTTACAAAAGAAGAAAGAGATCTTATGTACAGGACTCGAAAAATAAATTAGTTTCAAGAGAAGGCTTTCAATGATTCAAACAGCAATTTAGATACATAGAACAAAACGAGGGATGACAATTGAATAAGAAAATCAATCAAAATATAGAATCAAATAAAAGTTTATAGAATTTATAAGAAATGTGGATTTAATCGTCTTTAAAATGTTAGAACAAATATAGTTTAGCTCTTTTCAATTTCAGTAATAGAGTACTACGCAAGAAAACAATTATTTTTGATTTTTAAAATGATTTATGACAATGAATCGGAGATCAACGAGTAGTGCAAAAGTTCTGTACTAACTAGTTTTGCTTTCAATATAAAGTGATAATAACTAATCGTGTAGACTTGATAGTTTTCTTGTTAGAAAGATCAGAGCTATGTAAAAGTATTTGACTGTCTTTTTTCACGTATTTAAATACATTGACAATGTATTAGAATTTTGTATTCTTTTAAAACATACACTTGAAATTTTTCACTATTGAATTATAAGTAAATCTTGATAGAACTCAAGACAAAAATTTCCGAAGAGACAAAAGTTTTATTTTTTTCTGAAGATGAATCTACATCAAATAAGTTCTGTAAATATCCAGTATTTGATCGGGATAACAACGCGAGATTGAAGAATTTCGGTTAATCCATTAGAAAATGACATAGTTGTGATAGACAGTCATTTTGTGACGAAAAGGTGGAAATTGGAAAAATAGCGATTTTTCTTGCGATAGATTTTATAAAACTGAGCCTCAATAGTTTGCGAAAAATTTACTACATTGTACAGAATCATTTTCTGTATCTTCCAATATATTTGATAAAATTTGGAGACTTTTTTCTCCAAAAAAGTTGTTGAGTCTTTTCAAGATTCACTTATAGTTCAATAGTCAAATATTTTGTTTAGAAATTTTTCAAGCTATCCATTAGTTATTGAAAGCTGAAAAGTTCTTTGCATGCTTGTGACATTCAGAAGAAACCCTTCAGCTATGTAGAAAGTTTCTCTTGTATCAGGTTTTAAAACACTACAATCGGGCATTGCCAATACGTAGAAATAATCTGTTGGTTTAAAAAAAAACAAGAGCTTTTTTCGAGCAATCAAACTTATTGAAACCTCATATTTTATTATTTAGTCGACGACAAAAGTTTCGCCCGCTGACTATATTCTTTTATTTTACGTTTTATAAGGACATTAAAAAAAGATAATATTTTTATCACATACATTGTTCTTCGATACTTCGTTACTCATATTCAGCTTTTCTATTTCTTTAAGTTTTCCGTTTTAAATTGATTAAATACTAGAAACCATTAA
>CAJNSZ010001866.1:0-20354 GCA_905329745.1 Rotaria sp. Silwood2
CTGATCCTTGGTCGAAACATATACGGCTTCAGATTAGCTAGTGTATACAAATAATGATTAAAGACGAAAAGAATGTATCCTTGAATAAGGAAAATATTCTTGTATGTGTTTGAGAACATCTAGTTTATCATTAAGAAATAATTTAGTACAATTATCTCGTGCTTGTGAAATTGTGAATTACTCTCTTCAATTGATGATAATCAATATTAAATGAGATATTATTTGGTAAAGATATTTTTATATTAATTACAAATTTTTCGATATAATCATCCTGACCTTTATAAAGATAATCATTACCATCAATATATGTTTTATTATGATCAATTAGTAGGTACAAACCAAGTTTTTCTAAATTTGACATACGATGTAAAAGTAACACAATTAACATGTAATTCGAATAAAGTTGAAAAGAAAATAGTTTTTTGAGACAAAATGTCAAATGATATTTGTTGAAAATAAATTGAAGATGCTTGAAATTTTAAATAACACAAATTAGTAAACATTGTCAATATATATATATATAAATATAATTGTTAGTGCATTTTTTTATTAATACTTGTTCTTTATCATCAAGTTTAATAATAAGTGATGATATTTGTTTTTTGAAAATATGAAAGAAAGACGGTTTGTCTAAATAAATATACAAAATGACTTAGAAAAACAACTAATTATTTTGGATGTTGGCCTTTTCGTTTCTCCTCCAGATCCTATCAACTGAAATCAAAAGATACAGAACATTTTTTTCCAAACATATACGCAGTTCTTTAGCAACGAAAAAAGCCACCAGATAGTGATAACGACATAAAGAACATTTTAGAATCGTTCAATGCATTCATTGACCTTTGAATATTCATAGTTTCTAAAAGAATGTCGATTAGTCAGTTATTGTAGCATCGATACAAAAAAAAACTATCACATGACTGAGTTCTAACTTGAGGCAACAATTAACATGACTATTTTACATATGATCGAGACAGAAAGTAATGTGTATTGAAATCCAATATATGATTAAACAACTGTGTGCAGTAGCTTAATGTGATAGATAAATCAATCGAATGAAGAATAAAGATGTATAGGTTCCCGATTTCAGCTCATTTTAGTCCTAACAAATAGCAATAAAACAAAAAACGTTTTTTGTGGATCATTACATTCTCAGGAAAATATTTCGATTATGATAATAATAAATATTTATGCTCCACATATTGTTACAAGATCTGTCGAATATTCTAATGAAAGGTTTCTATTGATATTTTTCAGATGATCCTTTCATATGTAATTTTTTGTAACCAATGAGAAAAATATTTGCATTTACTAAGTCTTCGTTTTAGCTTGATTATTCATCTATTTTATTAGAAAGTTCTTTCTATATATTAATTTTTCTATTAGTAATTTTGCACTTATTGATATTCATAGTAAAATATAAGTCGTATACAAAAGTATTTAAGGGTAAAAAGAGGTTTTAATAATCGAATTAATTATATGAATTTAATAAAAACCGAAATCGAATTTCTTACGCTAAAAGAGACTGGTAACTTTATTCTCATTAATATTGTATAAACCAAGTCCACAGAAATTATGAGAATTGATCGCAAGAAGAATATGTTTCATAGATAATGTATTCAAAATTAAGCCATTTGATTTTATCATGAATTTGTGGTAAGATTTGTAAACAAAATCGAACAACCACTTTATCATCTGATGGAAATTATAAGATCATTTGATCAACAATTGAGCGCATCGATAGTGTTTATTTTTGTAAAAAAAGTATTTTATTAGGTAAATCTATTAATTGATTAGATGAATATTCCATGTTTATATTTAAATGTCCATGATTATATATTTATACTACGTAATTTGTTCTATTGTACAACTGACGTCAATGACAACAAGTTTGATAAATAAAGATTCATTATTCTAAATCCGAATCAATTATCTAAAAATATAAGAGTAGACATTTATGTATATCAATTTCATATATTGGTGTATTCATGAAGCCTATAATACTTTTCTGAAATAAATGCTCCTGGTTTTCTTTTTCATCGTCTAGTTTATTCGAAAACAGTCTGGAAAGCATCTAGGATTAAAAAAAAATACGAACTTCTCCGATAGATTTTGAGCACTCATTAGAAAAACGAAGTACATGTATGACATACGAGTGATTTATTTTAGTCAAATTATCTTTCACATATCTGTTGCTGATAGCTTGTAAATGAAGTTCGACTATTTACTAGACTTTTAGTCTTTAATCAAGTAAATAAGTTTGTCGACTGTTTAGCAGCAACATTCGGTCATTATACATTAAAATAATCTACAGTTGTATTGGTGATAACTTGTGCTGGACGTGATAAATCTACATCAGAAAATAGTAAAGGAGATTACTTATAATAATGACCAATCCAATTCTATATTAAATGATATAGTTTGTATAGTATTGTGAATTTCTTCAAAATGTTTATTTGTCCATTTTAACCAATAAGAAGAAAAAAATACGCCTCTAAATCTCTTGCAGGTATCAATATATTGACTAAGTTTAAACTGGCAGTTGTTATATTAGATAAAAATGAATATGAAAAATTTATTAAATCAAAATAATTATCATTGATTTCGATGAATAAATGATAACTGTCATTTTACATACATAAATTCAAAGTTTAATTGAAAATAGTCAATATAGAACAATAATTATGATTGATATGAATAAAATTCTGTATATTTGCATATATACACAATTATTCCAATCATTTGGTTCTGCTCGTATAAGACAATGTAGGTGAATAGTAAGTGGAACTGGACAAACTGAATATCTGTTTTTTTCTGCATATATATTATTTTTGTTTTTGATCTTTCTCATTTCAAAAAATATTCACTACAATTATTGGCAAAAGTTTATTAATGCATTACGTCATTTTAATCAGTTCATTGAATGTACTATCTAGTGTTGAGTTACTCTATACAAATGACTAATATAAAAATCTTGCTCTGGATCGATATGAATTTTTGCAATACTATCTCTTTATCGACTTAATCTGTTTTAGCTCAAGGCTGAACCAATATGTTTTTCATTTGATTCTGTTTGCTATGACAATAAAGATGGAACGTTTTTATATTTGTTGGTGAACTATTATGAAAAAAAAGATAGAAATGAATCGTATCGGCTTACTTGATTGATAAAACATCTAGTATTGAGTAGAGATATCGAGATTTCTATTGAACGTTAGATCAGCATATTATTGTGTTGCATAATAAAGTTAGTTTTTTCTCTAAATGTTCTCATTTTCATCGAACATGCTCAATTTTTAGCCGGCACCCCATGCACGCGGATGACTTTGAGGCAATGACTAATGTGCAACATGTAGTGTGTTAAATTTATGTAAGTGGAAGTCGTATCTGGATGATTAGGAGGAAGATATTTTTGTTGAATATCAAGGATTCTCGTGAATCCAGAAAGCGAATTTGAATACTCTTCGAGGAACAATTAGACTAGGCCTGCATTATAGTGAGTGACGACTACATTGTTTTTTTTAATGAACATAGAAAATCCTTGTTTTACAAAAATAATTAGCAAGATATATACAAGACATGATATATCAAAAAGTTGAAGACTTTTGTACTTTATGTTTGACTTCTCATGAAAGCACCTAGTATTTATTGTATTCTGTTCTCGCTGATATGGGCCTATCAGGTCTCTCTTACAACAAACGTTGTTATGTTTTACTTGATTCCACTGCCTCTTACTGATACGGCGAGAATTAGATAGTCTACAATTTAATATTTATTAGCAAATATCTGTACGGAAATGGTAACAGTTGAGAAGTTTTCTTCGATAGTGGAGTCTCATGCGGGCAGAGAAAAAAGACCTTTATTAAAGATGATCGGGAGATGTGTGACTATAAGGAATGAATTTTATGTACAAATTAGATTAATTCAAATTTCACTTTCTTCACTTACCGGCTGAACCAAAATGATTGTAACACTTTTATTTGGTATATAAGTCAATATAGAAGAATAATAGAAACTTGAATTTGTTTCGAACGATGTGCCATGAAATTCTCTACAAAGTTTGAAAAAAATGAATTCTTCTGATTTGCTCTAATAGTCTCTAAAAAAGACAAAAAGTGTTGATTCACGTGATGTGACTATTTTCCACTATGTCGTGGGTCACAAAATACTTGAGTCATTTTGTTTGTCCACTTCTCGTTTTTTTTTCTCTGTTGATTTTTGCAAATGAATACGAGCACTCCGGTCATTTTTACTGTACCCAGTCATGAACCGTAGTATGATGAACCTTATTTTATAAAACAAAACAGTAACAATTTCTGAAGTTTTCCCCTGTTTTAGTAGTGGGAAATAGGTATATCACGTAAATCAATACTTTTAATCTTGTTAGAGATCATGAGATCAAGTGAAAAGAATTTCTTTTATCAAATCTTATAGAGAATTTCACGACGTATCTTTCAAAAACAAAATTCAAGATTATATCACCGGATCGAAACTTTCTCACGCCAAGTAGAATATAATCTGGTTTCTTTGTTCAAATTCTGGAGTATTCTAGTTTCATAATCGACTATCGATTCTGTTAGCGGTCTGGTAATTCCCGAAATTTGCGATGAATTCATAGAGATGACAGCCAAAATGTTATCAAGTCTAGGTCTTTTTCTAATGAATACAGTAAACAAAAACAGACATATGCATCAATTCATTGAACTAAGCGATATGCCAGTATGATACATATTCTATTACTTTCTCATTCTTCTACCATAAATCATATTTGCCATAGCTCACTATCTCTTTAATTCTGCTCTCACAAGCTGTTGAGTGAAAGCTGTCACACGTCTATTTCTGAGGCACCCCTAAAAATAAAAAAAAGCTGTCTCAAATTGAGCTATAATTGTTTCGCAATTTTTTCTTTGAACTTGTTTTTATTTTTAAAATTGAATCATATTCTACAGCTGTTAATACAGCTCAGCTTGCCCTACAAACCTATATATAGGGTTTTTGTAAAACACGCGATCACCCACTAACACCCATATCTTTTGCTTGTGAGTAGACCTACACGAGTTAGGTACATACCCAAAATATTAGGCTTTTATAAGCTTGCCCTAAAAAAAATACCACAGATGCATTTTCCAACTTTTACGTCTAATGAGCAATTTCACATAAGCGACGATCATAAGCATAGAGAAACTACTGAATCATAATCGTCAGGTTTTGCTCAATTTAATATTTTTGTAGAGAGAACAGTTTTATGAATTTTGGCGCAAGCCATTTTGAAAAATATTGAACACTCAACTTTTTATGGGTGTTTAAGAAAAGATCTACAACGTATATTTCGATTAATAGGGGTCTGGATGGGACGATATTTCAAAAACGGGTCAACCGATTGAGCTGCAATTTTTTATGAACAAATATCTCTATGAGTTCTATTTACGATAGAATTTTCAATTCAAAATGTTGAGTCCGTAAGTTTTTATAACTCATCCAATATGAGCAAAAAATCCGCATTTTCAGTTGTTTTGATGCTTGATAACACATGATTGAAATAAGACAGAAATCCGAAGTTTTTACTGAAGCTAGAATTTATAGAGTTGTATCTCCGCTAAATATTTCAACTCTCTACATCCTTCTTTTCGATCAGTAATATCCTTTCAAAAGTGATTTCTTGAAAAAAAAAATGATTTTCATATAAGGTTTTCTTTCAAGAAAAGGAGTTGTTTGAAGATTGAGTTTAAAAAGTAGAATTATTTTTAAAAATCGCAAATATTCATGAATACTCCAGAATTAGGAACTTATATCATGAGTAGATCGAGCGCGTCGAACTGATTCTACAAGCGCCCAATAACACTCTAAATCATTGAACATAAGAGTGATTCCTAATATACAATGTGTTTTTCAATCCACAAGCACCCATATCTTTAAGAGTGAGTAGGTCGACTCGATTTATGCACATATCCAAAATCTAAAGCGTCTATATGCTAGTCTTAGAGAAATAGAAGTGATGTGTTTTCTCAACTTAAAACATTGTTTTTGAATTCTGCATATGATTCGTGTGAACAAATCCAGTCAATCTTTATTATCAATTAACGTATTTGCCAGTATGGAGTGTCATGTATGCTAATATTAATATTATGTCGTTTTCTTCTTTGCGTACTGGAGCGCTTCTTTTCGCTGTCTTTTGACTCTTGGTCTACCGTACTTACACATATGCTACATTTCTTCTCTTTTTCTCTCTTTCCTGGCCATTGAGTCCCACACTGTTGTCCGGTGTCGTGTTATTCTATGGTATACGAATTCAGGAGGATCCACATAATGAAGAAATTATCATTAGAATCAGATCACACAATAAATAATATTCCGTTTTATATTATTATAAGGGTGGATGGTTGGGTGTGGATTCGAGTGTTGGTGTAGGCGTAGGTGTGGATTTTGGTGTGGGTGTGGATATATCTCTTCTCTTTCCATCCACACTCCACACCAGCAGCTGTAACTCACACCCACACCACAGATCCACACACCCATACCCACATCCATATGTAAGACGAAAAGAAAATTGACTGACTGCAGGCCTTCATGCGTGACGACATGTGCCTGTTTTGTCAAGATAAGGGAGTAAACTAGTGTATTTTTCATCTTTTCTTTTTATATATTAATTAAGGTAGCATTCATTACACGCGCGTCGAGAAAGGCATTGACAGCGGATTCTTCTATTACACTGCTTGCTTGTTTTTTTCCCTTCAAGATGAAAGAAAGACAAGCTACGCCTCAGTGATCACTGTGGTAGAGAAAAGATAAAAACCTGCTCTCTACGTATTTTTATTTAGCTTTTTTACTTTCATTTATATTCACAGTTAGTACATTCGTTTGTTCTTCTTCGACTCGGCTCGATTTTGGTTACTATTTAACGGTAAGTATCAGCATACTTTTTGCAGCTCATTGCCCTAGTGAAAAATATGGTTCTCACTTGTGTTATATTTTCGTTCTTGCGAGCGAGTCGAGAACTATAAAGCTAACTTCTATTCTTCTTAAAGATTCCAGCATAATTCACTTTCGTCATTGGGATCTTGTGTTTCATGAGCTTGAGCCTATGGTATTTTTTCATTTTAAACTAAATTAAAAACAAAAGTGATATCCAATTTTTGTAATCACACGAGCGATAGAAGACATAAACAAAGCTACGTATTCCTCGAAATATGATGAGAAACGGAATCTTACTATGCATAAAAACTAATATCTCACCTAGAACTAATCTATACCATACAGACTTCGATTTTTTTTAATGAGAACTCCAAAGGATCTCTAGAATCATTCATTACTGTATGTTGTGCAGTAGTTGATAGTTCTAAGTATGCTTACATTTTCATCTGAGTTTGGAATTGAAAGCAATTTTTGTAAATTGAAATTGAAATTAAATAACTCATTTTATGACGAACCTTCTGGTCGACTGTTGCTTGCAAGTTGAGTTCGTGTATCACAACCAACTACAGCTTTGTCTTCGGTATCTTTGCTATAGAAATGAGATTGTTGTAGGCAAAGATGCAAAGGAACGAACTACAGAAAACTTTACTGGTGTATAGTTTTACAAATACCAAACACAGTAAGTGAGAGCAGTTGGGTTCTCAGAAGTGATATTTAAGACTTCTACATTTGACAGGCCATGCTCGGCTGTGTGTGTGAGTGTGGGGAAAAAACCACACACACCCGTTCCCATACCCACACCCCGTTCAGATCTCACATGCCATTTATTGACTGTGCTTAAAATTTCATTTGCATTGCTTACATATAAAACGAATCTTTTTGAAGCTGCAATTCAATTGGCCAATATAGAAGAGCAAGGTTTTGTACAATAACAATGTCAGTCTCCTATTCACTTTAGTGGACGAAACGACTATTATAGAACCTAGAAACGTTTTGTCTGTTAGGTTGTTATTTCAGAAGTTACGTATATTGTTCCAAGCGCTTCTTTTTGAGCCTCTAAGAAATTGTAAAAGATTTTTCAAATCTATTGAAACTATCCAGAACTAGATGCATCGTCATACCAAACAAATTTGATGACATCTGTACCAATGTTTAGATCTTCAAGTGCTATCAACTATATCATGAGTACAAGATACATTCGCGATGAGCGTCGTCGACCTTCGACGATCGCTGAGCGTTATAATAATCGAGATGCTGAGTCTGTACCAGTATCTACTCTGGCACCTACTAAATTCGATACAGATCAAGAAGAATTCGCTGTTCCGTTAAAAATCTTTGATGGTACAAAAAAAACAATTACGGACATCAGTGAACAGTCCCGATCCTATCTTTGGCTACGACGTATCAAAGAAATATTCTTACAAATGGGTACAACCGATGAACCATTCGTAGATTTTGATATGAAAGTAGCACGAACCGATCTTCTCACCATGTTTGATGTCTATTTACAAAACGATCTCAGCAAACTCAACAAAACGGTAGGAATCTTTTCATTTTAATAAGTAACCCACTCTTATTTCTGACGCAAACTTTCTTTCACCAGTTCTAAGTATATATATAATATATCTTCTCCAAGCCAGAACACTCAAATTTCTTCTTGGTCTTTATTAATTCTTATGTCCTCATTACATTTAGGTTTTTCATGATTTCATAAGTGCTAGAATAAGATATATTGTAGAGTAATACTTTATCGAACAACTCGGCTACCAATGACCGTGGCCTCATTCAGAAAATTGAAGAATCAGTGAAACAACTACGTAATGCAGAAGCGCATCTCACGCATGGTACCATTAATGCTGGTGTTCTCAAGAACTTACACACATTAACTGAGGAACTTATAATAAATATGCGAGAACTAGAACGAAGTGTAAACAATGTTGCTGTTCATTTAAAAAATTATCCTGATTCAACATATTCACTCGATGATGTTCGTCGTGTGTTTCGTGCATTGCCTAAAGAAGAAAAGAGTCAACTGAAGATACGACAAGAATGGGACATGAAGAATCTCTATTCTGAAGTGTTCAAGATAGCTTATACACGGAATAGACTTCAAACAGCAGTTCAGCAAGTCAGTTGAGTAGTGACTAAATGTTATTCATTGTTTTTGTTACTCTCTCTAGGCTGAACTCAAGCCGATGAAAAAAGGAAATGAGAAACCAAATTTTGCCAATGCAATTTGGTGGTATTCATGTAATGAAGCATCGATCTATCATCAGATAAATAATGTTCTGAAACTTGAAAATTTCGAACTACTCATGGCTTATCGTTATTATGTCAGTGATTTGTGCAAAATGATAGAATATATGTACAAGCAAGAGCAATCACAAACGAATAAAACGAACGTGTATTATCTTGCTGCTTCGATCGGTTTCGATGCATTGAAGCAAATGAAAAAGTCACTTGATGAAAAAAAGAAAGGACAAGTGATCTCTATAGGTGGTTTCATATCGACTACCACTAACCTTGATATTGCCAAACAGTATGCTCGAACTCAATTTCTACCTGAAGGAAATGTTCGTGTTTTGTTCAAGATCTCAGTCGTACCAGACAAACCATGTGCAGCTCATGCCTATATCGGAAATATTTCTTTTCATCCAGAAGAAGAAGAGGTGCTATTTAGCATAGGCACAATATTTGTGGTGGATAAAATTGATGATGCAGGCGCTTTTGTCAAGGACCAGCCAGTAAGTGTCTCACTACAAAACTGTCGAATCTTTTATTACTTTTGAAAAAACGAAGGTATTACAGTTTTCACTACTTCTTATGCACACAGCGAATATTAAAATAACAAAAGAGGGTTACCGATATTATTGAAAATTGTCTCAGTAGATAAATAGATACTAAGAGAAAAGAATTATGACAATAAATAGTTCATTGTGCCACACATCGATAAAGAAACAATTGTACTAGTTGATTGAAAAACACTTCGATGTTTAGTTGCTGTAAATCTTTGTTTCCTATTCATCTACAATATGGCCTCTACGTTTTTAGATGTCATATCATTGAAAATTAAAGCGATTGCTTAATGCTTTTCACCAGATATTTCATATTATCCTCGGCATTGCGTCTGAACGCACATTAACTGATTTGTAGACAATACCAAAATTTGTGTTAATAGATAGATACAATTCCGATTGATAACTCAAATACCGCCCTAAAAATAGGATTTGGTTTCATGAATCAAGCTCAAATCTTTGAATCAATTTATAAGTATAAATTAGGTTCAGTTTGGTAAATTGGATCTTGATTTCTAAATTGATCTATGTCAGATCCATCCATGAGTAGATAAAAACACTACCATTCGATTCATCAATTGAATCTAATTTTTGTTTATTAAAATCGAGAATGCCATTATAACTTTTTATTTTCCAAATGTTTCTCGTTTATTTCAATGCTTAAGAATGGTGTGAAACTGCTAGGAAATAGAAAAGGAAAAGATCAGACAGTTCTTTCGTGTAATATTATTTTTTCTGTTCATTGAGTAAAATCAACACTAATCCACCTTAATATTATTATTTTTTCAATGTTCAACAAATTTTGACCATAGTTAAGAGAAACAAATAGTCATGTTGTGATAATAGATCTTATTTCATTCTAAATATGGAGGATTTATCTAGAATAATTAATGTAGAAAATATGATCGAAACTGATCAAAGGAAATGAGACAATCCCATATTCAATAACTAGTAATATTCTTGAAATTTCTGAGATATGTTTGATAGTTTTACAGACTTTGCCACATGTTTCCTAATATTCTCTTCATCTTCGGTGTATCATAACTATACTTATGTAAATCAATGAATTTAATTTAATAGATGAGAACGACCACAAAAGCAAACGCATCGGCAGGAGAAGAAAATAATTTCAATACAGTGCATATGACTGCTAGCGATATTGATAAAACATTAGTCGACGATATACGCGCTAAAGTGCAAGAATGTTCTGCTCCGCAATTATCTGTTTTGCTTGCACGGTACTTAATTGAGCTTGGCGAATATCGTTCAGCACGTAAGTACCTCACTTCATTATGTTCGGAGAGTAAGCTGACTCTCAAAGACGATCCGGTATTGGCCAGTGCCTACAATTGCTTGGGTATGACATATTCCCGTCAGAATCTTCATGCCAATGCTATTGAACATTATAAACAAGCATTGAACTGCCAAATTCGATTGGAATATTCTGATAATAATGCTTTAGCAGAAATTTACAATAATATTGGTCTCTCGTACATCAAACTAAAACGAATGGCTGAAGCTCAGGCAATTTTTGAAGAGGCTGAGCGCATTCAACTGCGAGAACCTTTAACTACTAGAGCTCATCTCGCCTCCATCTATGCAAATATCGCCTATGTTCATTATGCAAAAAGAAACGACTATACTAGTGTAGAAAAGTCGCATACATATTTTGAAAAGGCGATTCGATTATATCAAAAGACGACTAGCAAAATCACACATGATGCAATCGAAAAGGCATTAACGAAGGCTGAATGCTATACAAACTATGGACATTTGTTAAGTATTGACAAAGACTCCGATGCTCAGAAGTTTTATGACGATGCACTCAAACTATATACTAACATTCTTCCTGATGATGATCCGAAATTAATGCGTGCACATATGAATATCATCATGGAATTCGCTCATAATGACAACTATGAAAAAGTTATTGAACTTTACGAGACAATAACAATGAGCGATCTCATTGATAATCAAGCGAAAAATTTATTCGCTTTGGAAAAAATAGTAACTCAAGAAGAACTCATTATTCTTGTTCAAATTGTTGGAGTTTGTTATATAAACCATGGAGACCAATTTTTTAAAGCAATTCGTGCGTAGACTCGAGCCTATGAACTTGAACGAAAAGCTAAACTAGTACAATTGCTGTTTCCCTCGGAAAATGTCGAGATGGAATGGGCAAGAAAAATGATTGATAAAGCTTACTACAAAGCCTACAAATATTTCATGTCCGATCAGACGCAGTTGCTCAATAACGAGACGTTGCATCCAAAAGCAGAACATGCATCGTGGACAGAATCGAAAAGGTAACACTGAAGCCCTCAATTAAGATGTCTTCAAAAATATATAAACTAAGCTTTTGGAATATAGTGTTTCGTTGTTTGAAATAAGCATTACTTCTGTATTCGAGAAATTAAAAGAATGTAGAAAAAATTTTCAAAACCTATTTATTATTTTCAAAATCCACTTGCCATTATACTTTATGCGTAGATTTGATTTTATGTAGTGAAATTACACGTACAATAAAATTTGAAAACACCGAGCTTTGATCTTTCCTCCCACAACAAAAACTAATCGATAGAGAAATGTATTTTGTGTTTAACTGAGTGATATCTCTATAAAAACATCCAGTGAAAATCTTGAAATATTTCGACATTTTGTACAAACTGTTTAGTAGTATAAATGAGAACAACTGTTTTTTTATCTTTAGCGAAAGAAAAACAGAAGAGTCTTGGCACAACATGCATTTTTCGCGTGGATTTATGTGTGCCAAACTATATCTTTACAAAGATGCCATCAAGTATTTGAATCTAGCTGTTAGAGAATCTGACAATCTTAACGCCTTTCTACTTCTTGCCGATATGTATGAATTGATAGACGATCTTGAGAGCGCTCAACAAGTATATATGTCTATATTCAATAAATTTAAACCATTGAAAGATCAACCACTATTAGTTGAACTAACACTCTCACATATCAAATGTTATAAAGACAAAATGAAAGTGATCGAAGATTTAAAACAATTAGAAGCTACTATTAACGTTAATGATAACGATATCAACCGTATCAGTTTGGTAGCTATTATATACGACGCGTTAGCTAGTTATTATCTTAAATTAGGCGATTTCTCGAATGTCAGCATATACGCCGACTCAAAATCAACTACACTCAAGATCCGTTCACTTTCACAATACCATCCAAGTCTTGCTTCGAACTATCTCCTTCTGGCCGAATCATGTGTACGTCGAAGTCAATATCGAGATGCTCTTCAATGGTTTCAACATGCCGTAAAAGTTCAAGCTCTGAATCTAGCTAATGATGATATTGCTATCAAACTTGTTCACTATCAAATGGGTGATACCTATTCTAAGCTGAATCAATTTGATCAAGCATGTCAGAACTATGAATTTGCCGAAACGAACACTGATGAAGACACTGATCAAGATGACGAAGATACAGAAAATCGAGATGATCATAAACGGTTGATTGCTCGAGCAAGTATGCATCAACATTTGGCCAAACTTTATCTTCAACGAGCGGACTTGAAAATGGCTATTGTCAAACAATCGAAATGTATTGAAACTCTTGAAGAGCTGTATCCACTAGATGTGTCGAAGCAACAAATAGATATGCGAATACTCGTTTCTCATCTTCAATAGATGGCCTTTTATAATGAACGTTTAGCGGATGCCGAGATACTTGGAAAACCTGACAATGCAGAGGATATATACAACAAAGCATTATGGATTCAAACGAAAGTATATAGATACAGTGATGGTTATTGGGGTGAAATTATTCGAAAAGTTGGTCGATACTACGAGCGACAACAGAGTGACAAAGAAACTGCAATTGGTTGTTATTATGTAGCGATTAGAGAACCACTGGCACCAGAAACAGCCATTTCTACTTACTACGCATTGGGTCGATTAATGCCAATTAGTAAAAAGCATCAAAAATCGCGCATCGGTTTTTACAAGGCCGCAAACAAGTTAGTTCCTATTGACGACCTGTACTTAAAAGCTATTGTGCAAGCGAAGTGTTCAACGTGTCAGAAATCAACTGATAATGATACTACACAAGATGAAACAGCAGATGATTCTGATGAATCCGATGATGATGATGATGATGATAATCAATCGGACGAAGTCTCCATTAAGTATACTGACAATGTTACGCCATCATTCCCACCTGAGTGTGGTATGTTGATTTCTATTTCTTTCAAAATTACTACTTCCATACTGATGAGATGTATATGTTTGCTTAAGATCGAGCTAAGACTCGTGTGTAGACAGCATCATAGTTTCTACTATAAACATACTAGCTACAGTTATCCGTCCAATTCACGTCAACTAACAATTTTGTCAGAATTCAAAATATACCGTATTTCATTAGATATGTTTGCAAAAAAAATGAGTAAGAATTTTTTGTAAGAGTTAGGTACAATGTACGAAAAGTTGTGTATGTGAAGTGTTCTATTCTGACTATGTTTATGATCACCTTCATGAATGTAGTTAATATTGAAAGTAGTTATTCAAAACAAATCACAAGTGCTACTTTTAGTATTGCAAAGAAAGCTTTCCCTGCCACTGGAGTTTAGAATGATACATAATAATCTCATTCTGTCCTAGGGAAGTAGAATTTTATTCCTATATCATAAAATAATATTGATAAATTAAATAAACAATTCAACATAATTTCTGTAGCTGTAGGAAGCATCCATTTCATCTAACATATTCAAGCAACAAGATTTCAAACAGTTTCCATATAAAAGCTTTCTCTATTTCGTGTGCGATCGACGGCGTCCTGCTAAATAACTCTTCGTTTATTTATATTTCCTTCGTGTTGTTTTACACGAAGCTCACATGTGTTTATGACACTGTTGTTCATTCGATAAACTGATCTGACTATAAGATATTTCTAATTTTGTGAAGTGAATAGTTTTATTCTCGCTAATTTGTAGTGAGCTGAATAGGCCATACAGATTCTTCTAGCTCATCGAGACGAATCAAACGTTTCGTTTGAGTCTTGCTATGAATTCATCTCGTACCAACTGTTTTCTATCTTCACCTGAAGAACATTGTAATTTTATTACTTTTCAGAGGATACTGTTTGCAAGATAGGTGAAGCCTATCGACGTCTTGATGATCAAGAAGGCTTAGTCAACTATTGCAAAGCTATTGTCAGAAAGTCTTCGAAAGCTAAAATCACGCTTGACTTCGATGTTCCATCTTACAACAAATCTGATTTTGATGAACGTATTTACGTGCAAATTTTGTCTGAAATTCTTCGCTTATGTGCAGAACAAAGTCGCTCATATAAGATCTCGAGCAATGAAAATTTCACCCTACGTCATCTGGCTGACGCCCATTTTCAATGGGCACTCGTTTTACAAAATAATGAAGATTACAGCCAAGCCATTGAACATTATTTCGAATCATGCACATTGCACAATCGATGTAACAATCAAACTGAAACCAATGTACAATTGATCGATTTTATTAAGAAACTTGAGGCGAACAAATTGAATGATTTGACGGCGCTAGTATCGGAATATGTATCTATTTCATTAACTGATGGACCATACCTATGGTTGAGAGTGGCTGCTGGATATTGCCAATGCGATCCTGAAGATGATCAATCAACTGATTGCTTGAAAAAAGCTGTCAAAGCTTGCATGACTGCACGTAAACATACTATCGAATCTACGACGTCACTTAAAGCAGTATGCGACTATACCATCTTACAAATCTACAAAGATTTGCCATATACTGACAATTTGGGTAAAATCTATGTACAAGAAATGGCGAAGAATGATAGTTATCGACAAAATCAAGCTAATCTTACTCTATTCGATCAGCGCCTCTTGTGTCAATGGGCGCACGATTTCATTAACAATTACAATACAGAACTGGAACAAAATGATAATGAAGATGAGGATGACGAAATTGAAATTCCAGACACTGTAGCTGAACAATTTTACGTACCCTCATTGGACGATGCCATGAACAATTTCGACGCCTCATTGAAGTGTCTTGGTGACATGTTGATATTACTCGGTGACCGTGATGGCGCTACAGTATACTGGGAATGGATGATCAGTGAATGCGAAAGTTACTACTCAAAGTCAGTACAACGACTCATTTACGATGCAAATGCAAGTATCACCCATATTTTTAACGAAATATACCAATTACAGCAAGGAAGAGACAATCATATTGTGCATCTGATAGCCTGTCGAGAGCAACTCGCTCGATATTACATCCAAGCTGGCGAATTGTCCGATACGTCAGAAGATGATGTGATTGATTATTTTGAAAGAGCAAAGGACGAATGTGAAACAGCCAAAGATCTATGTACTCGAATTGATAATGTTCAGAAGTCTCAATTCTTGAACTTAGAGAAACTACTGGACGAAGCAAAAAAAAAGTTAGATTCAATTCAATTCGAAGACAACCCAGATGATTCGAACTTATCTAAAGGCAAAGAAGATGGTTTTGACCAGGGCGATGACAGAGAAGAGGATTCAGTTTATCTATAAATGGCGCAAAATGGATTACCATGAAAACGCATCTAAATCTCAATACTAAATATTCGATAAAAATTCTCCATTTTTTTCTTTTTCTAATCAATAAATCATTTGCGTGACATTTAGCACATGATCAATATATGATTGATTATTACATTTTTCGATTACTATGATGTACAAGGTTTATATTTTCAACAAAACAAAGTCGCTCCGACGTACATTAAAAAGTATTATGACTTCGGTTGTAATAAACACCGTCATGAAACTATTTTCCTAATTTCTCATCGATAATATATCATGAAATTATTTTTATATTAGCTTAAAAAGATGAACTGATAATCGTAAATTATGGCGTGTAGGATGGTATGCAATTTGTCTTTTCGTATCTGTTAATCATGTCGCATATCGAAGCTGTTTGATATGAAATTGCTCATTTAAAAATTTGAAATAGAAAGAAACATGTTCGACATTTCATTCTACATTACTGAATGAAGTAGAAAAAGTGATTTTAAACAGACATCTGTCGTGTGAAATTTGATGAACCAAGTGAATAGGATTGCATATGAAAACCAATCAGATCAAACATGATCATATCTATAACATCTGGCGCAAAAGTCTTAGTGGAAAATGTTTGTTCAGTTTTGCATTACTTACGAGAGAACTTTCCGAGTTGAAGTTCCGCTTTAGGTATGATATTTTGCCCATATGTAGGTCTTAGTGAAACTAGAAAAATACTAAAAGAATATGGGTTTCTGTGGATTTCTTGTTGAGATATGAAGTTTACATTTCCACTGAAAGTAGCAACATTTATATTGGAATACACTTCAGCGTGGATTTTCCCAGAAGGATGTGGGTATGAATTACAATGAAGAGAATAACACCCATGCCCACACAAACGTTCACCCACATTCACACCCCTCTCTCGAAACATTAATTTACAGAGAACCCACTAAACTGGTTTAAAGTTAAGCATATTATTCGTGCGAAAAATTTGTGAGAGTTGTATTAGTCTCTCTGGCTTCCTCCAAATTTTGTATCAGAAACAAGATGAGAATTTTTTTATATTCCTATTGTTGTATAGCTTGCCAAACTTTTATTGCGAACCATCTAAAACACAATTGTTTGCTCGGCTTCGGCTTCAATCACTCAGACATTACTAGTATATTTTGCATTTTTCAGAAAAATGTGAGATGTAAAGTATTCAGTAATGATCAATGAAGCAACCGCAAACTTTTAAAATCTCGATGGAATTCAAGCCATTTTCTGTTTAGATGATAACTGCAATCTTTCTCGACGAAACTCTTATTTCAGTCACCTGCCTGCATATGTATTCATATATACCCCTGGAAAAAAATAGCTTTAGTCCGTATTTGACTTATATTGTCACTATGACAACATATTCTTTTAAAACCAATTACATATTCTGAAAGCCCGTGGAGTTTTCTATAATCCTGTATATTTATGTTGTAGTTTGTACTTTGTCATTAGAAAAATAAATCGAGTACAATGAAGACACCCTCATGTCCAGATTCCCAAAAACAAAATTTTGTTACTATCATGAAAATTAGTTTTTAAACTTTTTTATCATTAGAGCAGTATCTTTTTAAAAAAGTAATTATATATTCTGATAGAGCTTGAAATTCTCTATCATCGTGTACTTCTGAAACAAAAAACGAGATATGTAGTAAAAAAGCTACTTCTTTTTAGAGCTTGTCAAGGAGCATGTCGACATAATATTCGAGTTATTCTCCAGCACATAACTGCAAAATAGTTAACAAGTATACAGGATGATAGAGAATTTCAAGCTCTATCAGAATCTGTGATTACTTTTAAAAGTAAATTTTTCTATACGAATAATAAATTTAAAAAGAGGACTCTAGAAGCAACGAACATTGCACATTTTCGATCCTTATCATTTGACGGTATGCTTACTGTACTCAAATTTTCTTTTCGATAGATGAGTACAATGAAATAAGTAAATATACAGGGTGATAGAGAGTTTCAAGCTCTATCAGAATATATAATTACTTTTTTAAAAAGATACTGCTCTAATGATAAAAAAGTTTAAAAACTAATTTTCATGATAGTAACAAAATTTTGTTTTTGGGAATCTGGATATGAGGGTGTCTTCATTGTACTCGATTTATTTTTCTAATGACAAAGTACAAACTTCAACATAAATATACAGGATTATAGAAAACTCCACGGACTTTCAGAATATGTAATTGGTTTTAAAAGAATATGTTGTCGTAGTGACAATATAAGTCAAATACGGACTAAATCTATTTTTTTCCAGGGGTATATATATATCGATAGATGTGGCATATGACCAGATCAAAGAAAAGAAATGAAATAGAGTGGAACGATGTGAAGGGCAAGCCCGTAACAGTCGACCCCCATTTTAGAAGATGTGTGTCCGCACACATGATTAACAACATAGCAATATAACGATGAACTATATATATAAAAACGAAACAAGACAAAAAAAATAATATAAAAAAAAAGAAAATAAAGAGAAAGAAAAACTAATAGATGTTTCAGCAAATAAAACTGACGGTTTATCGAAAAGAAACAAAGAAAATGAAAAAGTTTGGCCTAAAATAAAATTTTTTTTTTTACTGTTCGAGATGTAGTTTCTTACGGATATGATGATAATGTTTTTCCGTGAATAAGCCACTGTGTAATGTTTCATCAGCTTCTTTTCTTATTTGTTCGTTCTTTACACCTAAGAATAACGTATTTCCGACGACATTGATGTTCACGTAAGAAATATTCATAAATATTAAAATTTTTTTTACATTGCTAATGGTAAATCTATGATAAACTTTTCGAATTATTTCATAACGATATCGTTTAGCTCATTTCTTCAAATTCGTTCTTTGATTTCTTGTTAATACTTTACGATACGCATGTTGTTGATGTTGATGTTGATTATTCATTGTATTTTGTTTGATATCGTCGTCGGAAATCATTTCAATTTCATTTAAAGGTTCCTCTCTCACATGAACTTCGTCTCTATGATTATAATCGAATAATTCATCTTGTGGTGTTTCATGTTCATTTGAATAATGTTTTGCATGAGGTAAATGGACTTTCATTATTTCTGGTAAAGAAATATCATCTAAATCATCATCACTTATCATTTCATAAGGTTCATCTTGTGCATGAACCCCTGTTAATACATCATGTGATGGTTCATCATGTATATTATCATCATCTAATGGACTTAAATCAATTGATTGTTCATTATCATTTATTATTCCTTGTTCGACATTAGGTTCGGGCATATCATTATATAAAATTGTAGGTGGTGGTGTTAATCGATTCGATGATTTTATATGTTGTGCAAGTTTTGTGACCGAAAAACAATCGTTCAATGCGTAAATTGTTATTAGTTCACGAAAGTGTTTTTCATCTTCGATCATTTGATGTTCTTTATGTTTAATAAGATTTTTTGGAACAAATGTTTGTAATTTTATATCGATGCCACATCCCCAATTGGCTAAGCTCATTCTTTTATTTAATAATTCATTGAAAATCAAATAGATGGCTAATTGTAATGAATATTTATCATTATTATTTTCTTTACGATAAATGGATGTTGGATGATTTTTGTTGTACCATTGTGTAAAGACCTTTTGTGTATTGCTTGGTGTTACTTGATGAGTATCATCTGTATCGAATAAATTGAATTGCAAAAATTTTTCAAGTTCATCATTTAATTCGCCCCAAGAATAAACATGATGAACTTTTGAGAATATAATTTTGAATAATTGTTTTATCTTTTTAAACGTTTGAGAATTATCAGGTGGTAAATGTAAAGTTTCAATAATAATGATAATAGATGGACCATTTAAATTAATAAATTCGATTTGAATTAAAGCAGCTTTTGATCGATGGGATGGAGGTTATATTTGATCTTCAGCATCGATTGTATAATATGTTGTTAAACTTGCATAATCAATTAAATCATTTAATGTATCCGTGGATGCTTCATGGTGTACAGGGTGTTGCATAACCTTTTTCCAGGGGGGTAGCGACGTCATTCTAAAGCAGGTACCGAATGAATTTTATACCAAATGAAAGCCCGTAAAAAACTGGATCTAGAACTATAGTTAACA
>CAJNSZ010001867.1:0-18818 GCA_905329745.1 Rotaria sp. Silwood2
GCAAGGTTGTGGTTGCTTTATTGATCGCGACTATACAGTTTACATCTGACTTTTTTCCCAAAAACAAAATATGCTGGTAACGTCAGAGGAGATATATCTTTTTCTAGAAATTTTTATATGATTCGATAAAGATTGGCAATCTCTACAAGAATATGAATATCAGAAAAGAATTCTGATTCTATTTCCAATTGGAAGTTGGGAAGAAATAAGAAGAATTAATAAAAGTCTCATGTGTCCAGCATGCAACGAAGTAAGCTGAACTTACAAAAACTGTAACTGATCAAATGTTTCCTCTATTCATGCAGCTCGGAAAAGGTTTTTTCAGCTATAGCATATGACACTGCATTTCGAAACATCAATTAACAGTCGATGAGCTTAAGTTATTGAAAGTTAAGCAGAACATTTCATACAAGACACATACATGAGATGTTTATTAGTCTGACTGGTTTTCTACAAGTCAGGTCGTAGAAAAAAGAATGAAAATTTTTCTTCGTCGATGTTCATATTCTTGTAGAGCTTATCAAACTCGACGCGAACTATGAAAAACTATCTACACAGCAAATTAATATTTCGTTCGACTTTAATCAATCTGATATGACAACGATTGTTTTGTTCTTTGCAGAAAACATATAGATATAAGATGTAAAATACTGAATCATGATTAATAATGCAACCATAACATTTTACGATCTTGATCAAATTTGAACCATGTACTTGTTAGATGATAGCTTTAATTTTTCTCTACAAAAACGTATATTTCAGTTAACTTCCTGCATATGTATTCAAATAGGCAGCAACAGTTTATAGACAGAAGTCAAAACATTTTTGACCACGCTTTAGTAGAACACAAAAAGTGCAAACACAAATTGGCATCCTTGAAAATCTATATAATATTTTGAAGTTTGCGATGCATTTGTGCATGTTTTCAAGTAACCGAAATGCATGTCTCCATTCAAAACGATACAGACAAATCAAGAGAATAAAGAGCAGACACGAATTGTTGACTTTGGCTATATCTAAAAACGTAGTCTATGTCCATGCAAAAGGATATGCTCTCGGCTCGATTTCAGTACGACTCTATGTAATATTCGTTCTGAAGTCAAATTTATTTAGGTGGATTAACAATGTCAGTGCATGTATGCTGGTGTTCGCACCCATGAAAAACTATGTAATCGTGTTCAAAAATAAAGTGGAGACAATAATTTGTGTTTTATTGCTCAGCCAGTGTATGTGTGTGTGCGAATCATGAAACATAATCATGGGTGTCCATTTATGTTGGTCAAGTGCTCAATGGCTTCAGTATCCATGAAAACGTATCTATTCCAACAGAAACTAGAACAGACGCTGATACGTTTGTAACGATCGCCAAAGTCTGTAGAACGAATGGGATATATTTCTCTTGGTAATATCATAGTGCACCAGCCTTCTCACCAGAAGGCATCTATTTTTTAACGATGTTTCATTAGTATTCTACAAGAATGGTTATTATTGGCCGGCAGTTGAAACATCAGGCTAAAACACAAGTAGGCGCAAATTGGTGATCTTCTCTGGCACTATAGTATTCATTTTCAACACGTTGATATTTTGGCGTTAACGTTTGGTCGCTTGACCTTCCACATGTCATTAGTACCCAGCTAATATTCTTGTCCATGAAAAACATTCGAGTGCAGATGGAAGCAAATAGCGTAGAATGTACGTTTCGAAGTGGCTGCGACTACGTTGGCAAGTCAATACGGCGGAATAACGAAGATATAACTAAACCAACCTAAAACTACGAAATCTGCATCGATATTAAAGAACAAGAAAGAGTTGCAATTCGTGCGTTTCTGAGAGCATGTGTAACCACAAAAAATGTTACTGTGCCAGAGCGCTCACCGAGATCTAGCGGAAATGATACTTTTGATAAGACAGTTCTGCAGATATATAAAAGGCACTGGCGCGCACTTGTCTAACAAGTTTAATAGTAAAGGAGCATTCTGAAAATGAACCTGCTTAACTTAATCCAGAGAAAAAAATTTCCGACCTCAAGGATATGGAGATTTGTTTGACGAAAGCTGCAAAGAGCGTAGAATGTAAAGTGAGCGAATTTATTCACTGCCACATATAACTAAGCATGATAAACAAATATTTTCTGCCAAATATTGCTTTTGTTGTTGTGTTACAAGTAATATATATGTGTACGGTTGAGTGTACCCACAGACAGACGCACCCGTGGGCGTGCGCATGAAGTCGGTGTTAGAAGTGAAGCTGTAAGCTTTATCGCAGCCTACAGTCACATGAGCATCAAGCAAATTCGAGTCTGCCTGTGCAAATGAATATAGCTGCGGGCGCATTGGTTGGATATGCGAAGGATGTATGTGAGGATGTCTCGAGATAGCGCGAGCGAGTGTGACTCATAAAGGTAATGTAGGCACGGTTGTGCGTTGCCATCAGGCTCCGTAGTGCGGTAGCAGTGGGTGTTGGCTGTGGCTGAGCATGAATTTGCCGTTGCCGCGGTGTCTGTGGTTGTGGTAGCATCCTTAGGAACGGATGTGGTGCGTGGCAAATAGAGTCCTGCACGGAGTCGTTTTCGGCTTCACCGTCGGAGTCAAGTAAATTTTTTACCGAGAATTTAGTCTTAACATACGAACTGTTTTGACTTGCTGGTTTTGTTCTCTGATATTTAATCTATAAACGGATGCATTTTAGAGGTTCTAAAGACATCTTATCAAGGCCTATGAACATGAAAAAAAGTCGGAGTTGAATCTAATTCCGACTTTCTCTCATGTTCATAGGCCTTGATAAGATGCAGTTGAAACCTCCAAAATGCATCCGTTTATACATTAAATATGACAGAACAAAACCAGCAGGTCGAAAAATTCTTATGCTACAACTAAATTTTCGGTGAAAAATTTACTTGGCTTCAATGGCGACTCCAAAAACGACTCTGTGCAGGTCTCTAGTTAGGACTTAATCTGTAGATATCACAGAAAGCATAACTAGGCGCAGTCATTCAAACTCGATCAAGCATACCTAATTACTTCCGCCACACACATGCACCAACATTGCCACAGTGGCCTCCTCCGCTTTAATCAATACTCCTTCAATGGCAACACAAAAGACCACAGACATATATGTATAACCACACCTTCAGATTTAGGCACACAGCACACTCGGTACCGACGACAAAGCAAAACTTGAAGATTTGTATGAATCTGCATTGTTAGAAGAAAAATTGTATTTGCAGCAACAACGAAGGATCGCGCCCATAGTGGCAAAGTCATTATATACAGCGACGCCCGTAATCGCGACTCATAATACTGCACATCGTATACCCACATATGCGTGGTTGTCCCGTGGCAGCAGGTGTCCGTTGTGGATAACGAGCCACTTGTCGTCGTTAATATGTGTTTGGTATTGTCTGTTCAATGGGTACTGCAGCGGCTGTCACCGCGCATCCTGCTTTGATTGTAAAACTCAGTGTACGTTTCACCTCTGGTGCGGCGGGTTGTGGTGGAGTGTGCCGGTTGGAATGTTGACCTTCTTAGGTGGGAATCTGCCGATGCGGGCACTTCTACGAGCGTCAGTGTGGCTGTAGCTGCTGTTATATGGGCATCTTGGCGTGATGTGATGATTGAGGTCGTAATTTTTCTTGCAGTGGGCATGCATACACTCCATACACACCTAGACGAAGTACTAAAACGGCAGCTGCTTGCGCATCTTGACTCATTCTTCCTATGAATCATAACAGGTACAACAAAGACAATTACTCAAACATATCTTTATCTTTAAAAACACACCAGTCTCGGTCTCCTCACGAAAAGCAACACCAAGACACATGCATAGACATCCATCGAGACAGAGAGATTATGGTTTCAAAGAGGTCCGTGACTGCATCTACAATGGCAGATACCACAAACACAGCTACATGGGTAGCAGCGGCTCACACAGTTGCCAGAGCTTGCCAAGAGCCGGAAAACTTTTGCCCTGCACGCACGCTAAGCTACACTAGCCAACACTTAGCCAAGTATTACAGTCATTCTTGAACTCAAAACTTCAACCAGAGTTGCGCACAAAAAGTCACATGAGAAGCAAGAGGTTTCGGGGGTTAGGTGAGAATGTGAGTATGTATCTGCAAGGCAGGACGGATGGTATCAGGGCCTATGTATACTGCAAGAGAACATACATGTATGGCAAAGCAAACGATGGCAGGCGAGGTTTGAAGCTGTGCGCAGATTTGGTTGTACAAAGACACCCTAGCTTGCGTTAGCGATGCGCATGCTGCTTTCGTAGCAGAAGTCGATGTGGATGCCGCCGCCGACGAGAACAGTGTTCAATGTTAATCCGAAGTGTTATGACTTCGAAAAGAAATGTCTTTTGAGCTGACTATCAACATGGATGCCAGCCTATGCGTTTTGGTGTCATGAAGGGTTGGCTTGAGTGCTTCAGCGAAACCGACATCCACTAACAACCATATTTACGGTGAGACCCCTAGAGAAATCCACCAGCTGCACTCACACCAGAATTGTAATCCATGCTCAACATTGTGCTGCATTCGCCCGAGTGGCCGTAACATGTTCGTAATTTGGCATATCCCGTCATCAATAGCGATAGCAAAGCACTAACAATATGTATGTGCAGACATTCATTGCTAGAAACACAGCAGCAATGGAGACCACAGTTAACAACCGCACTCATTGAGGCAAAGATAGATCCTGAGCGACATGCGCAGCCGGAGGTCACAATAGTGCTCATCGTTCAGTCACGTGCAGTGATGTATTGTCACGACCACTTCCAAAGCTACTGCGTCATTCAATTCCACATGTCATATTGGTGCCCGACGGAAGGTCACCGCCGGAAATACTCACTCTCAATTGCACGAAGAACTACTGAGTTGAAGTGTGACTTTGGAAGTCCATATATATGCCGTTGCCCAGTCTGACCAAATACCCCAATTATATATAGCATGTTGCTTCTACAATAGATCAGAATGATATGGCGTTTTTTACCAATAATAGTACTCGTACAATGGTAACTGTGTGTTGTTATTTTTGATTGTATACCTTGTACGAAAGAAACGTAATCAAGAGTCAATGCAAAATCTTTTGCTAAAATGAATTTTTATCAACCTTTCCCATTTATTATAACTTTTACTAGATTGTTTGATGTGTTCTATTCTGATTGTCCTAGCTTAATCGTACTATTTACAGCGCAAGAGCAGCTATTGAACATATTAATGAACATATTGAAAAATAGGCTCTTTTAGGACATATCTACAGAGGATCTTTTAATGACTGTCATAGAACTTCTCAAAATGCATAACAGCGGTGCTTCTTGCTCTTTCAAACAGCCAGTAAGATTTACAGTTAATAAGTTTGATAAAAGTGTATTATACCAAAATATTTTATGTAAAGTATTGATTATATTCGTTTCGAATGAGGTACACAATCCAAACCACAAAAAGCAGTTAGCACTATACGAGTACAATAATTGAAATATTCGGCCAAGCTGGTCAACGTTCCTGCCGTTTGCGACAGTGGTTTGCCAAAACTGCATGAGGGTGTACGAGTGGGCTCGGGCCACAGAAAATGTGTGTGGACGAGTTCGTGCATGGGAGCAGGGCAATGGGGTATCGTCACCAAGGACATGTACTAAGGGTGAACCTGTGTGTGTGGTTAAGGAAGTTAGTATAGGTTCGGTTGAGTCATGGTAGAGGCGTCCGTTGTGGGTGAGCATGTGTTGTATCGTTGTGGAAGTGTCTTAGGCTTTGTTTCATGATGTGTTCATACGTTGGTGACGGAGCTTGCATGTGTCTAAGCATATCAGTATAATAATAAGTATGTGGGTCTAGATTTGCGATGAGCGCTGTTGTAGGCTCAAGCTATATGGTGGGCGCAATATGTGAGTGGTGGTGGGTGCCGGTCAGCATACAAGTGTGGGCATGGGTTACCTTCACTGAAGATTTTTCGATATGTCTGTGACTTCGTCTATATGCTCGTCTTGTTGAAATGTTACGGCCTAAGCTTTAAGTTATCTTGTATGCGAAACCGACCCATAATCCACACTAGCTCACAGTCAACTATTCTGTCCCGCGAAACCACACGCCACTCCTTCATCTTGAGCACACCAACACCAAATCATAACGACCAAACGACAGCGAGAGACTCACTGTTAGGATAGAAGATTAATCATCCGTTCTTCTTTCTCTTGTTCATTTATTGTCTTATACATTTATTCTACGATTTCTCTTCTCTTGGATGTTAAGAAGAATGTTCCTTTAACCTCATATATATATATATGGATGTTTTTTTCTTGAAGAGGGTTTTCTTTTTGTTTTTTTTCTTTGGATTTAAAAGAATAATGGGAAAAAGAAGGGGGTGGCAACGAGAAATCTAACTGGTACACTAGCCGATTTATTGTTGAAACACCTTTACAATAAATAATCGGAGCCAATCGTCCAAAAGTATTATTATTAAACAAATTTCATATGTCAACTCCTCAATATTATCAAACGAGAAGTAAAACAAAAATTGATAAAACAATCAGTGAACTTTCATCTGATCTATCATATACACATCGAATGGCATCATCACATTCAGACCAATTAACAACAACGTCTGAGATTTCACAATCGATCAATAACAAGCAAGCAGAAAATCCAATATTGAAATCGAAGAGTTCACAATATAAAGAAGAGAATGTATCATTTAATGAACAATTTTCAATAATTGATGAACATCATTCAGTCGAACAATCGCCATCAATATACCCTGCTCAACAAACATTACCACCACATGATATGAAAACCATGTTAGGTCCATCATCATCGTTTACCAACACTGAAGAAACCCTTCGTTCATCTGTTTCGTCAATAAATCCACAAGGATTAGAATTACCAACAAACACATCATCAATCCCGCAACGTTTACAATTAAATTCAAATATGAACAGCGAACGAAAATTATATAAGTTAGAATACACATCATTACATCAATTATCACCAACTACAACGTTTGATCAAAATGATCGTTTAAAATTAGAAGTTGAACGATTAACAAAAGAATTAGAACTGATAAAAATTACAACAATCTCAACAACAATCAAATATACGTGCATTTCATTCTGATACATCTTGTACAATTGTTCAACAAACGACGACAACAATAACACAATTACCATATTCGAATGTGAATACGACACCTATTCATATAATAGTTAATACCGATCCACTTCAACAAATGAAAGACTTTGTCAAACCGTTCAATGGCAATCCCAACGATGATATTATTAAATGGTTGGAGAGTATTGTTCATTATTTTGGCATTGCACAAATATCAGGTGATAAAGAAACTTTATATTTTCAATATGCTCCAGCATTCTTGAAGGAATATGCATATAAATGGTGGGCAAATCAAAAGCATTATATATTTAGTTGGTCAATATTCAAGCAAGCAGTGAAAACACAATTTGCTGAAAAGAATGAATATTTGATTGCACAACAATTCGACCAACGAAAACAGCAAATTAATGAACCGGTCATCAAGTATTATTATGATATCATAGATTTATGCAAGAAATATGATTCAGATATGACGGATAAACAAAAAATTCGTAAGTTAACCAATGGACTTAAATTATCATTATATCAAGAAGCTATTAAAGAAACTTATTCAACATCATTTGATTTTTTAACAAAGGTACAACAACTGGAAAATATTCAGAAGTTGATCGAATTACGACAAAATCAAACAACTCAAGTGTCAACTATAATTAAGAATGATGACAAATTATCATTACCATCACATTCTTACCAATCATCGAGTCGACAACCAAACAATTACTCGACAAGACCGACATATTATTCTTCATCAGCACAAAATGATTATTCATATACAACACAGCAATCGTTTCCACCACCATCGAATCCATATCCATCATATGATCACTATGAATGTAATCAGAATCAACAATATCCAGCATCACAGGTTCCTCAATCTCAGCAAAGGTACACTCAACCATATTCGGTTACACAACATAAAAATTATTCATCAAGAAAATCAGATATTTATTGTTATAATTGTGGTCAACCTGGACATATTGCTCGATATTGCCAACAAGAGACTGCAACTTCATCAACAGGTCAACAACAACAAAAATATTCAAAAAACCAATAGCAGGGGTGCCGAATGGTGGTTCCTCTGAAAGAATAATAAATCCATCACCATTATCATTTATCACAGCTCCGGTTAATGGTATTCAATTACAATGCCTTTTAGATACAGGAGCTAGTAATACATTTATTCACACATCAACGTTATCCAAAATTCGACATAATCCAATTAAACGAATAAAAGGTAAGTATACACTGGCCGATGGAAATACCACAGTCGATATTGATGGAGAACCTTAAATTAATATTCAAATAAGACACATTAGAACGAGTATTACTGCATTGATATCAAAATCTTTATCAACATTATGCATATTAGGTCAAGATTGAATAAGAAAGTATTCAGTCGATATTTGCCAATCAAGTAAATTAATTATCATATACACAACACGATCATCAGCTACTATATCAATGGACGATAATGTGGACAAGCATAATTTTGATCTTCGATTAGTTAACACGATAGTATTAAAACCACAGCATAAAACAATTGCTCGACTTAAATCACCTATTTCTTCTTCGTCAAATGTTATTTTTCATCCTAATCGTAACATCCAATATCAAAAACTTCTTGCCATTCCGGATACTTTATTATCTATACGAAATTATGAAACATATATTACAATCGCTAATCCAACAAATAAAATATGTCGAATACCTATTCATACTAATATTGGTTTTTTACCGTACAACCTTTAGATATTCGTTGTTACAGTATCAATTCATGTTTAAATAATTATCAATGGTCGTCGAATGAACAACAACCAGAAGTTGATAAACATGACTCAATAGAAGCTATATTTGATCAATTGTTAGGTCACATTCAAGATCAAAATGAAAAATCCATAATTCATCAATTATTAATTAAATATAGAAAGATTTTCGATACATCTATACATTCGATCGCTAAAATTTCTGCTCCGCCAATGATTAAAACTGGATTAAATCTTCCAATTCATTCACGTGTTTATCGTACAGATCCAATCAAACAACAACATATTTCGACAATTATTGATGCTATGTTAAAATCTGGACAAATTCAAAAATCAGATTCTAGTTGGTCCTCACCAGTGATCTTAGTAAAAAAAAAAGATGGAACTTATAGATTTGTTATTGACTATCGTCAGCGAAACAATATCACCGAACGAGATAGTTATCCTTTACCACGAATTGAAGAAACATTAAACAGATTAAATGGTAATACTTATTTCTCGAAACTTGATTTAAAAACCGGATACCATCAAATCCCGATTCATTCATCCGATAAACAGAAAACAACATTTGTTACATACAATGGTATATTTTATTTTAATGTAATGCCACAAGGATTAAAAAATACACCATCTAGCTTTCAATGTATAATGTATGAATTATTGGTAAATACAAGATGGGAGTTTTGTTTAGTATATATTGACGACGTTATCATATTTTCTCAAACATTCGATCAACACGTTGCTCATTTCAATGAAATATTTTTGGTTTTACACAATGCCAATCTACAACTTAATCCACAAAAATGTTCTCTTTTTAAAGGCGAAATCAATTATCTGGACCACACAATCAATCAACAAGGAATTCGATCACTTCAAGACGATGTTGAATCAATTGTTAAATTACCAACACCAACAACACCAAAACAAGTCCATTCATTCGTTCAAGCTGCCAATTATTATCGTGACCATATCGACAATTTTTCAAAGATTACTGCACTACTGTATCCTTACACAAAGAAGAACGCCATTTGGAAAGGTTGGACATCACAAATGGAACACGCATACAATGAACTTAAACGCCGACTTACAACATCACCAATATTTCTCAATTTTCCCGATGATAAATCACCACTTGTATTATCAACGGATGCTTCGGGTTACGGCATGGGCGGTGTTTTACGACAAACAACACCAGAAGGATCAAAAGTATAAAAATATGTATCAAAAAAATGTAATGCCGCACAAAAAAAGTATTCTACGACCGAAAAAGAATGCTTAGCATTAGTATGGTGCATTTGTAAGTTGAAAGAAAATATTTGGGGACGGTCCATACAGGTAGAAACTGATCATTGCCCACTATGTAGTTTTAATAAAAAGAAATTTCAAAATTCGAGAATCGAGCGTTGGCAATTACAATTATCGGAATACGACATTACAACAATCACTTATCAACGTGGAAAATGTAATTGTGATGCCGATTTAGTATCACGTTTTCCATATGATGAAGCTGATATTGATGATGAAGAACATCCAATGTGTGTTCGACACTATACATAACCTTCTGGTAATCATATAACTGCTTTACAAATCAATGTCATTACAAGATCAAGAGCCAAACAACTATCAACGAAATTGCCCGTATCATCTCCATTTATATCTTCATCATCGAACACCACGACAAGATCCAAAACGAAAAAGGTTAATATCTCACCTAATTTCGACACAACACTTGCTCCATTTTCATCAACAACACCTACAATAGTCTTGCCTTCATCGTCATTAATTGATTTTAGTATCGATTGAATTCTAAATGATCAAAGGAATAACATTGATATTCAAGCAAGAATGCAAAATATCAAAGATGATCCTCGAAAATATTTGAATGATGTTGTCGATCAACAACTTTTATATAAATTAGTTACAAGAAATGGTCCTACGAAAATCAAATTACCATGGATACCAATGTCAATGATTCCAGACATTCTATCTGCATACCACGATCATCCACTTAGTGGGCATTTTGGTGTCAATCGTACGTATAATAAAAAAAAGGATAAGTTTTATTGGTTTCAGATGTTAAATTCGATCAAACAACATATTCGATCTTGTGCACAATGTGCTCAATTGAATGTACAACGACGAAAGAAGCATGGATTATTACAAAAGGAGCCACCACCAGAAGATGTGTTTGAATTAATGCAGATGGATTTTTGGACAGCACCTATTCGATCGTCTGATGGCAATCAATATGTATTAATAATTACTGATCGATTACCTAAATATGTCTTTGCTCGGGCATTATCATCAGAAAATGCCAGAGACGCTGCCGAGATGCTATTTGAAGACATTATATTGAAACATGGTGCAATTTGATGTATACAGTCCGATCAAGGTTCTCATTTCAGAAATGAGCTGTTGTCAGTAATCACACAATTAACTGGTTGTAAACAAGTATTTTCAATTCCGTACCATCCTATGTCGAATGGTCAAGTGGAACGATTTAATTCAACCTTTTGTGATCAACTCAAGAAATATTATCATGATAACGTCAATGATTGGGATATTTATTTGCAATCCATTGTATGGGCATATAATTCGAGTATTCACTCTGTAACTGGTTTTATCCCATATGAATTAGCATTTAATCGTCGATTAATATCACCGTTTAAATTTCTATCATCAAAAATTGTCATGTTAAAACCACACGATTATTGGGAAAAAGCAAACAAATTCAAGCAAGTGGCCATTCATGCAGCTCAATTCAATATCAAACAACAACAACAATTGAGTAAACGACGATACGACAAAGGACGAGCCAATCCAATATACACACTAGATGACATGGTATGAATAAAAATATTGTCTAGTCGTTCGAAACTAGATCCTCGATATCATGGTCCATTTCGTATTATAAAGAGAATTACTGACGTCAAGTATATCGTTGAACATACACAAGACCATTATCAAAAAGAAGAACATGTCAACAATTTTATTGTATACTCAAAAAGTGAGTACACTCTAGAATCGGTTAGTGTGTCCGTCCGGCCGTTTACACGATAACTTTTGAAAGGAGAGTCTAATCGCGATGAAATTCTCTACACAGTTCAGTCTTAACAATGTCTCGGTCGAGTTCGAAGATGGGTAGAATTGGCCGAACCATTCCTGAGTTATTGCAAAAATACTAATTTTTCCCTATGACTTTCTCTGCGAAAATCGACCCATCCCCGCTTTCGTAAAAAAATTTTCCTATCATACTCAAACAAAACCCCAATTATTATATACCATTCCATAAAGAATTTTACGAGCTACCAACTGGTGTATAAAACATAAAGAAACAAGAAGGCTAGCTCATCTATTGCAAAGATAAATAAACGGGAATCGGTTCTGTTCTTGTCCACGCTCTAACTGATCCACAATTAGAGCACTATCTTCCGGTAAGAGGTGATGCTTGAAGGTTTTCTGGCGTGGAGAACTCGAATCTGTACTCCAATTGTTTCAAAACCCTATTGGTTGAGCACTGACCAATAGAAATCAAGTTACAGAAAAAACGACTTTCTGAGGGTAAATTAAGGCGAAGAGTTCAAATCTGAGCTGTATTCGCTCCCAAATCCTATTGGTTGAGCAGTAGTCAATAGAATTCAAGTGTTTATAGAAAAGGTTTTCAGGTTAATTTGTATATTCGCACATTCTAGGATGACTGATTTGTCTCATTCACTTTTTGAAGTACACATAACTCTGTGACTTAAGTCCGAGGTTTCCACATCTATTCCATTTTACGAACGAAGTTAAAATTGTTCAATACAACACATTATCAACTGAATACAACAATCGTGAAATTCCATATTTTACAATATCCAAGATACTAATTGTGAAAAGAATTTTACTTATAACATTTCTATGACATTCAATTGTTCATGTAAGTAATAAAGAATAAATGCAGCTAGTATTTTAGAGATCTTGAATTTTATTTCATATGAGCTTTCGACCTACTATGTGGTCATCTTCAGATATAACAGAAAAAACACAGAACTTGAACATGAACACGAACATGAGCGCGAACANTAGTGCATTACCTAGGGACCTAGTGAACCGTATAAAATTCGTCAAAAGTTTTTTAATTCCTATGGATTCTGATGTAGTTTTTCACGAGGAATCTGAATATGTCGTTGGTTTTAAAATCTGAGCAAAAAAAAGTGGAACTTTCATCGCTATTTCGATAAAAATGCAAGTTTTATTTTTATTGTTTTCAAAAAGTGCATTTTTCGTATTTGACCTGTATCTTCGCGAAAACAGAGTTTATTTTTGAAAAATTTGATTATCAAAATGATCAGCATAAAAAGCTCTACAAACGCTGAAAGTTTCAACAAATTTGGGCGTGGTCGCCGGATCGACTGGCGATTTCTGGTGGAGGTACCCTTATACATTTATTCTACGATTTCTCTTGTCTTGGATGTTAAGAAGAATGTTCCTTTAACCTCATATATATATATATATATGGATGTTTTTTCTTAAAGGGTTTTTTTTTCTTTGAATTTTAAAATAAAGGGAAAAAGAAGGGCGTAGCAACGAGAAATCTAACTGGTGCACTAGCTGATTTATTGTTGAAACATTATTACAATAAATAATTGGACCCGATCGTCCAAAAGTATTATTATTAAACAAATTTCATATGTCAACTCCTCAGTATTATCAAACGAGAAGTAAAACAAAAATTGATAAAACAATCAGTGAACTTTCATGTGATCTACCATTTGCACATCGAATGGCATCATCACATTCAGACCAATTAACAACAACCACTGATATTTCACAATCGATCAATAACAAGCAAGCAGAAAATCCAATATTGAAATCGAAGAGTTCACAATATAAAGAAGAGAGTGTATCATTTAATGAACAATTTTCAATAATTGATGAACATCATTCAGTCGAACAATCTCATCAATATACCCTGCTCAACAAATATTACCACCACATGATATGAAAATCATGTTAGGTCCATCATCATCGTTTACCAGCACTGAAGAAACCCTTCGTTCATCTGTTTCGTCAAAAAATCCACAAGGATTAGATTTACCAACAAACACATCAACAATTCCGCAACGTCTACAATTAAATTCAAATATGAACAACGAACGAAAATTAGATGAGTTACAATACACATCATTACATCAATTATCACCAACTACAACGTTTGATCAAAATGATCGTTTAAAATTAGAAGTTGAACGGTTAACAAAAGAATTAGAACTGATAAAATTACAACAATCTCAACAACAATCAAATGTACGTTCATCTCATTCTGATACATTTTGTGCAATTGTTCAACAACCGACGACAACAATAACACAATTACCATATTCGAATGTAAATACGACACCTATTCATATAATAGTTAATACCGATCCACTTCAACAAATGAAAGACTTTGTCAAGCCGTTCAATGGCAATCCCAACGATGAGGTTATTAAATGGTTGGAGAGTATTGTTCATTATTTTGACATTGCACAAATATCAGGTGATAAAGAAACTTTATATTTTCAATATGCTCCAGCATTCTTGAAGGAATATGCATATAAATGGTGAGCAGATCAAAAGCATTATATATTCAGTTGGTCAATATTCAAGCAAGCAGTGATAACACAATTTGCTGAAAAGAATGAATATTTGATTGCACAATTATTCGACCAACGAAAACAGCAAATTAATGAGCCGGTCATCAAGTATTATTATGATATTATAGATTTATGCAAGAAATATGATTCAGATATGACAGATAAACAAAAATTCGTAAATTAACCAATGGACTTAAATTATCATTATATCAAGAAGCTATTTAAGAAACTTATTCAACACCATTTGATTTTTTAACAAAGATACAACAACTGGAAAATATTCAGAAGTTGATCGAATTACGACAAAATCAAACAACTCAAGTGTCAACTATAATGAAGAATGATGACAAATTATCATTACCATCACATTCTTACCAATCATCGAGTCGACAACCAAACAATTATTCGACAAGACCGACATATTATTCTTCATCAGCACAAAATGATTATTCATATACAACACAGCAACCGTTTCCACCACCATCGAATCCATATCCATCAAATGATCACAATGAATGTAATCAGAATCAACAATATCCAGCATCACAGGTTTCTCAATCTCAGCAAAGGTACAATCAACCATATTCGGTTACACAACATAAAAATTATTTATCATGAAAATCAGATATTTATTGTTATAATTGTGTTCAACCTGGACATATTGCTCGATATTGTCAACAAGAGACTGCAACTTCATCAACAGGTCAACAACAACAAAAATATTCAAAAAACCAATAGCAGGGGTGCCGGATGGTGGTTCCTCTGAAAGAATAATGAATCCATCACCATTATCATTTATCACAGCTCCGATTAATGGTATTCGATTACAATGTCTTTTAGATACAGGAGCTAGTAATACATTTATTCACACATCAACGTTATCCAAAATTCGACATAATCCAATTAAACGAATAAAATGTAAGTATACATTGGCCGATGGAAATACCACAGTCGATATTGATGGAGAAGTTGAAATTAATATTCAAATAGGACACATTAGAACGAGTATTACTGCATTGATATCAAAATCTTTATCAACATTATGTATATTAGGTCAAGATTGAATAAGAAAGTATTCAGTCGATATTTGCCAATCAAGTAAATTAATTATCATATACACAACACGATCATCAGCTACTATATCAATGGACGATAATGTGGACAAGCATAATTTTGATCTTCGATTAGTTAACACNTATTCAATTACAATGCCTTTTAGATACAGGAGCTAGTAATACATTTATTCACACATCAACGTTATCCAAAATTCGACATAATCCAATTAAACGAATAAAAGGTAAGTATACACTGGCCGATAGAAATACCACAGTCGATATTGATGGAGAAGCTTAAATTAATATTCAAATAAGACACATTAGAACGAGTATTACTGCATTGATATCAAAATCTTTATCAACATTATGTATATTAGGTCAAGATTGGATAAGAAAGTATTCAGTCGATATTTGCCAATCAAGTAAATTAATTATCATATACACAACACGATCATCAGCTATTATATCAATGGACGATAATGTGGACAAGCATAATTTTGATCTTCGATTAGTTAACACCATAGTATTAAAACCACAGCATGAAACAATTGCTCGACTTAAATCTCCTATTTCTTCTTCGTCAAATGTTATTTTTCATCCTAATCGTAACATCCAATATCAAAAACTTATTGCCATTCCGGATACTTTATTATCTATACGAAATTATGAAACATATATTACAATCGCTAATCCAACAAATAAAATATATCGAATACCTATTCATACTAATATTGGTTTTTTACTGTACAACCTTTAGATATTCGTTGTTACGGTATCAATTCATGTTTAGATAATTATCAATGGTCGTCGAATGAACAACAACCAGAAGTTGATAAACATGACTCAATAGAAGCTATATTTGATCAATTGTTAGATCACATCCAAGATCAAAATGAAAAATCCACAATTCATCAATTGTTAATTAAATATAGAAAGATTTTCCATACATCTATACATTTGATCGCTAAAATTTCTGCTCCGCCAATGATTAAAACTGGATTAAATCTTCCAATTCATTCACGTGTTTATCGTACAGATCCAATCAAACAACAACATATTTCGACAATTACTGATGATATGTTAAAATCTGGACAAATTCAAACATCATATTCTAGTTGGTCCTCACCAGTGATCTTAGTAAAAAAAAAAAAAGATGGAACTTATAGATTTGTTATTGATTATCGTCAGCTAAACAATATCACCGAACGAGATAGTTATCCTTTACCACGAATTGAAGAAACATTAAACAGATTAAATGGTAATACTTATTTCTCGAAACTTGATTTAAAAACCGGATACCATCAAATCCCGATTCATTCATCCGATAAACAGAAAACAACATTTGTTACATACAATGGCATATTTCATTTTAATGTAATGCCACAAGGATTAAAAAATGCACCATGTAGCTTTCAACGTATAATGTATGAATTATTGGTAAATACAAGATGGGATTTTTGTTTAGTATATATTGACGACGTTATCATATTTTCTCAAACATTCGATCAACACGTTGCTCATTTGAATGAAATATTTTCGGTTTTACACAATGCCAATCTACACCTTAATCCACAATAATGTTCTCTTTTTAAAGGCGAAATCAATTATCTGGGCCACACAATCAATCAACAAGGAATTCGACCACTTCACGACAATGTTGAATCAATTATTAAATTACCAACACCAACAACACCAAAACAAGTCCATTCATTCATTCAAGCTGCCAATTATTATCGTGACCATATCGACAATTTTTCAAAGATTGCTGCACCATTATATCCTTACACAAAGAAGAACGCCACTTGGAAAGGTTGGACACCACAAATGGAAAACGCATACAATGAACTTAAACGCCGACTTACCACATCACCAGTATTTCTCAATTTTCCCGATGGTAAATCACCACTCGTATTATCAACGGATGCTTCGGGTTACGGCATGGGCGGTGTTTTACGACAAACAACACCAGAAGGATTAAAAGTAATAAAATATGTATCAAAAAAATGTAATGCCGCACAAAAAAAGTATTCTACGACCGAAAGAGAATGTTTAGCATTAGTATGGTGCATTTGTAAGTTGAAAGAATATATTTGGGGACGACCCATACAAGTAGAAACTGATCATTGCCCACTATGTAGTTTTAATAAAAAGAAATTTCAAAATTCGAGAATCGAGAATCGAGCGTTGGCAATTACAATTATTGGAATACGACATTACAACAATCACTTATAAACGTGGAAAATGTAATTGTGATGCCGATTTAGTATCACGTTTTCCATATGATGAAGCTGATATTGATGATGAAGAACATCCAATGTGTGTTCGACACTATACACAACCTTCTGCTAATCATATAACTGCTTTACAAATCAATGTCATTACAAGATCTAGAGCCAAACAATTATCAACGAAATTGTCCGTACCATCTCCATTTACATCTTCGTCATCGAACATCACGACAAGATCCAAAACGAAAAAGATTAATATCTCACCTAATTTCGACACAACACTTGCTCCATTTTCATCAACAACACCTACAATAGTCTTGCCTTCACCGTCATTAATTGATTTTAGTATCGATCGAATTCTAAATGATCAAAGGAATGACATTGATATTCAAACAAGAATACAAAATATCAAAGATGATCCTCCAAAATATTTGAATGATGTTGTCGATCAACAACTTTTATATAAATTAGTTACACGAAATGGTCATACGAAAATCAAATTACCATGGATACCAATGTCAATGATTCCAGACATTCTATCCGCATACCACGATCATCCACTTAGTGGGCATTTTGGTGTCAATCGTACGTATAATAAAATAAAGGATAAGTTTTATTGGTTTCAGATGTTAAATTCGATCAAACAATATCTTCGATCTTGTGCACAATGTGCTCAATTTAATGTACAACGACGAAAGAAGTCTGGATTATTACAAAAGGAGCCACCACCAGAGGGTGTGTTTGAATTAATGCAGATGGATTTTTGGAAAGCACCTATTCGATCGTCTGATGGCAACCAATATGTATTAATAATTACTGATCGATTATCTAAATATGTCTTTGCCCGGGCATTATCATCAGAAAATGCCAGAGACGCTGCCGAGATGCTATTTGAAGACATTATATTGAAACATAGTGCAATTAGATGTATACAGTCCGATCAAGGTTCTCATTTCAGAAATGAGCTGTTGTCAGTAATCACACAATTAACTGGTTGTAAACAAGTATTTTCAATTCCGTACCATCCTATGTCGAATGGTCAAGTGGAACGATTTAAT
>CAJNSZ010001868.1:0-20300 GCA_905329745.1 Rotaria sp. Silwood2
GATAAGTAAGAAAAACAATAATCTTATTTATTGCGAAGAAGCTTGGTTAGTTGAAAAAGATATTTATTTATGATAATTTTATTTTTTAAGTGAATATGATCCAGAAGTTATTGTTAAAGTGATTGATAGTCTTCGACTTTTACATTATGATGATAATGTACTTGTACAAAACAAACTAGTAATTGTTAGTATGATAACAATTTATAGATTAACATTAAAGATGAGAATTTTCGATTTAAAAAAATCTGTTGAAAGATTTTGTTTAGTACCTTTCGAAATCTCGACTTGTTGATGAAAATGTACGTTGTATGTCGGAGAGTATCAATAATATGAATATTCATATTATTGATATGCTTGATTCAGATAATAATGGGTAAATTGAAGAGAATTATTTTTATTTTTTTTATAAATTTCGATATAATAGAGTTCGTACAGTGGCAATTCAATTTATTGAAATGTTTGCACTTGTTTTATCACGACGTACACAAGTCAAAATATTAATAAATAATTGAATTTAAGGAAAAACATATTTGTTTTCATATAGGATTCAATTATTCCGAGTTGAAATGAACAAGATTTTTCTTTAAATTTAGTAGAAGATGGTCATTGATTATAACGTCGAAATAAACTTGAACAACAAGGAAAAGATCTAATGGAAAAATTACTTGAATTTATTCTTTCTCAACATTTATCAAGGTATGAAATGAAATTATTCTTTTTTTTAATTCATTTATTTTATTCATTTAGTGTTAATCTAATAGCAGCAATGGGTGCAATAGAGAATATTGATCGACAAAGACCAGATTATATACAGTAGGGTGCAAACAAAATTGCCCTTTGACAGAAAAGTTTTGTCAAAGCGTATTTTCTTATTTTTTCAAGCGATCATTTAAAAATTATTCAAAAACGCTAGCCACTAGTTCTGTGCATCCGGTGAAACTAGCAAGTCCCCGAACATGTTACTAGGTTTTATGAAAATGGCAAATCATTCAAGTGCTACTACTCTATCAGCGAATCGATTAGTCATCTTATACTATTAGAGTAAGGATTCTCATAAGACCACCCAAAGCTGTCTGTGTAATGAAGATCTCTCTCTATACTATCTAATATAAAATTTCCAAGATTCAAAAGCGAAGCGTTGTGGAGCATGTGAGTTAACATAGCAGTTTTTTAGCCATAGCAACACGAAATCATCATATGGCCATCAAATAGCAGAAAATTTATGTTAGCTGTATCGTTGTGATCACGACTGGTACAGGCTGCTTATACGGAGAAACTCTCAAATCTGGATAAATTACAGAGATTCTTGAACGAACCATAGGATAGAACTGTGATGTAAACTGTAAGTTGTTTGATCGCTTCCAAGAAAGTGAACTTTTTCACTCTTATTGATTCGAAGAGAACGCAAAGTTTTTATAAAATGTTATAGTTGTAGACTACAGCACATATATTATCTACCAATCAAAACAGTTTCAATATTCATTGCTTCCATTACGAGAAATATTTAAAGTGGTAACGGCAATTTTTTTTGCACCCTACTGTATGTCGAGTTGTACAAACATTTGAAGCATTACAAGGTAAATTTTATTTTAATTGATTTATAAAATTTCAAAATGAATATTTTTTAGTTAATTTACCACCGACATTGGTCGATTCTCAAGTTAGTAGTGTTCGAAAAATAAATAAATTAAAATTATTAAGTCTTCTCAAACATCCTGCTTCATTCGATTTTCAACCACAAATTACAAGATTATTAACTGATCTTGGTGCTACACAAGCTGAAGTGTTTCTTTTGTTCTTTTTCATTTTAATAAATATTATTTGTTTTTAGCTTCTTAAGAGAGGGTCCGCGAGACCACCAAACAAGTCGGCTGTCGACAAAATTTTGAGTTTCGATTTAGGTATCTCAAATGAAAGGTCTAGTCAAACCATAGACAAATCCAAAATATTAGCTCTTTCTGACTTCCCTATGAAAAATGGTATAGTATACAAGTGATACACCCTCCGAAATCTGCAGAAATATTTTTTCTACAAAAGTTGATAATTGCTTATGTTCTACAATGCCATTCATCAAGTGANTTAGGATAATAAATTATTTTTGTCCAACGGAATGCAAAGTGTGACTTCATATTCGTAATCTACATGAAAAACTGAATATGAATATGTTATTTGGTTGAAGGTAAAGTTAATCAGGATAAAAATATGCTACCGAATACAGATAACTGGAGTATATCTCAAAGCATATATTTATAGGCTTCTTTGTAAGCCTATCTAGTTTTTCATGAGCAAATGTAAAACTGATTTTTATATCTTGTTTAGGATCACTGGACTCTTACCTTCAAAATTACCTATGCAGCTTCTTTAAATTGCTTTTTATTTTTTGAGAAAATTCGATTGCCCTCAATGTTTATCTGAAAAGCATACAACACTCTAAAAATTGTGTACATACCTGATAGCTTTTATTGTAATAGATTGTTCTAATACCTAAATGAATAGCATATTCGAAATCAGCGTGAAAAACTTCGTCGAATAACATATATTTTGGAAATTTTTTTTCCATAAAAAATCGCCCCTGTGGTCTCCTCAGGGCTATTTTTCTCAAACTTCGTCCGTGGTCCCCTAGGGGGTGATTTTTGATGGAAAAAAATTTTTTCCAAAATATATGTTATTCAACGTAGTTTTTTACACTGATTCCGAATATGCTATTCGTTTTGGCATCAGAATAAGCTATTACAATAAAAGCTATCAAATATGGACACTACTTTTTCAGTTTTATGTTTTTCCGATTACCATCTAGGAAAATCGAATTTTCTCACAAATAAAAAGCAATCTAAAACACATTCTTACTTAATTTTGAGGGTAAGAGTCCAGTGATTCTAAATAAGACATAAAACTCGATTCCAAAGTTTCTTATGAGAGACCAGACAGGTTTCTAAACAAATCTCTTAATATATATACTTGGCGATATATTCCAGTTAATTGTAGTCGACAGGATAATTTTTACTTGATTAACTTTACCTTCAACCAAATAACATATTCATATTCAGTTTTTCATGTAGATTACGAATATGAAGTCACACTTTGCATTCCGTTGGACAAAAATAATTTATTATCCTAATTAGGGCGCAGAATTAATAGAGATGGTCATCACCCCCTGACGTTTGTGCCATGGACAAACTTTTTTCGCTGGTGTTTTAGTCTTTTAAAGTAATATCTTATACGATGCAGAATTTTAAGGGCTTTCAGAAAATATATAAATCATTTTGGGATGGCATGATCCAGCGTGGCTAGAGTCAAAATACTAGAAAATCGTGATTTTAGCTAATAGTCCTTTTTGCTCGTATATTGGAATTATCACTTGATGAATGGCATTGTAGAACATAAGCAATTATCAACTTTTGTAGAAAAAATATTTCTGCATCTTTTGAAACGTGCCGAAACTCGAATGAATGAGCAGATGCAGAGAAAAGTGCAAAATACTAAGGTCACTCTAAAAAAATGCCTTTTTTTGCAGGTTTCGGAGGGTGTATCACTTGTATACTATACCATTTTTCATAGGGAAGTCAGAAAGAGCTAATATTTTGGATTTGTCTATGGTTTGACTAGACCTTTCATTTGAGATACCTAAATCGAAACTCAAAATTTTGTCGACGGCCGACTTGTTTGGTGGTCTCGCGGACCCTCTCTTAAACATTTACCAAAAGTTTCATCGAAATCTAAACGTAAATTATGATTAACTAATAGTGAAATAAATGCAAAAAAAATCTAAAATTACTAGTGTATATTCATTGAAAATTCTTCTATTTAATTTCAATTATCTAATATCTAGGATGATACAAATATTTTTGATAAAGATGATTGAAATATTAGTGTTACTAGAAAATGAATCTCATCAAGTGGTGCACACGGTTCAACAGTATGTTCAACATCAACAAGTTCTTCATCATCTTATCCTCAACATCAAACAGCAATTGATATAAAAGCTGCTGATCTTCTTGGAAAATTATCTATTGGAAATCTTGTTGATTTAGTTCTTCTATCAATGTTGTTATTACCGGAAAAAATGCCTGTATCATTTCTCAAGCAACTTATACACCAATTGCAGCAGCTGGTACACTAGCACAAATTGAACATTTAACACGATTACTTGGTGCACAATTAACAGCAGTTGGTTATGGAAAAGGTTATGAATTAATGAGATCTGAACAAGTAATTTAAAATAAATAAACTAAAATCTAATGATTATTATTTTAGTATGTTAAACCACCAATTGATGATGATATTGAAGCAGGAAAACCAATATAAAGTATAATGGATGTTGGACGTGATGATTCGTTTTGTTGATCTTCAACAGATAGTGATATAAAAGCAGTTTTACCATCAACTAGTGGAAATGAACTTTGTGATATGCTATCAACATCAGCAGGAGTAACAACAATGTCAACAATTACAAATATACAAGAAAAAAAAATGAAACGATTTAAATAAGCTGACGCTATTAAACCAATTGAATATAATGAAATGCAACGTATGTCAAGAGATTCATTTTATCGAATTGTTCATATCGAAGGTTTGTTAGAATTATTTGAGTATATCAGATATTTTTCTTTTTGATTGTTTATGTTAGATGTTTGTGAAGCAGCTGGTCTTAGTCATCTAAGAAAAAAAAAACAATGACTTCATTAGTATGTTTATCCGAACAACGTTTTCGTGATAGTAAGTATAATGATTTTGCAGAGATTAGTAAGATCTATTTTATTCAAACTCTGAGGATATGTTTCAATTCTATATAATAATAGAAGATGTGAAAATTTTAACTTAGAATAAAAAGTAATTGTCACTCGAAACAATTCGTTTGAGGAGAATTAGTTTCGATTATCATTGCTTACTGAAAAGATGCGATGTTTATTATTAATAATGAGTGATTTTCTATAATTCGTCAATATTTTATTTAGTTTACATTGATTGGAACATGCTCTTTGTATAGGATGATGTTACTCGTCAATAATGAGTGAAATCGTTTTCTGTAAAAATGAACTTAAATATAAAGGATTTCTAGAGAAATAATACCGTTTTTCATAATGATCTAACTGCGTAATTTGAACATCCTTTTTTCTTCTTAGTCTTCAGTACTTATCCTAAGGAAGAACATCTTGTCTCAGAGTTGTAACTAGTAACGGTAAACGTCAAGTCCGATCCGCTAGAAAATTTCTTATTGACCTAGAGGCACAACTTTTTCTTTATTAGTCGAGCCAGATTTTTGCATGTTTTTTCGCAAATCAAAAACTTCTCATCAAACAATTTTATTAAATCAAAAGATGCCACAAGAAAGAGAAAATACATGAAAATAAATAATGAAAAGCACTAGAGTTGTGAAACAATGTTATATCTTTATTGTCATAATTAGAAAGAATATATAAATAATACAGGCTTTATTTGACTGTTATAGAATGAAAAAAAACGAAGAATGACTCATGCTGATAAGGTAAAAACTTTACCGGTTACAACTCTGCCCTGTTCTATTATATATTGAAAGTGCGAAATGCCATAGTTAACTATCGATCTTTATACCTGAAATCATAGGATTAGACTTTCTATTTATTTTTCAACGTATTATAAATTTCATAGTGAATATTTATTTTTTGAAGATAATAATATTTGCTGATGTACATAAACATCATGATCTTGTTTTTTTCATGGCTTTATCAAGGATATTTTTATGCCAATGGATACTTAAGTATATTAGAGTGAAATTAAGGAAAAGATTTTCCTAAATATGATTAGAGATTATGTCGATTACTTGAATATTTATAACAAAAAAGCCGATCAAGATGACGGATAAATTAAACAAAAATACTTAATTAAATCATTTACTTGATTATCTTCTTTTTAGTTTATTCTCTCGTTTTTATTAACTAGTGTATCATTAATAACCGATAATGCATAACTTGTACTTAAACGATATTGTCAAGATGAAATTCGTTCTTATGTTTGTATGAATACATAAGGTGATCTGATCTTTGATCGAATAAATATAAGATTACGTGAAAATTTGTTCGATATTTTACTTGATTTTACTCCTAATGATAATGTTTCAATAAGAAAGAATGCTTAAGGTATTGAAAAAAATTTACATGAAAAAGAAGAATTTAAACAAGCAATTGAAGTAATTATTTAAAATTAATTTAATCGAAATCTTTCGATGTGTATTCTTGTTTCAGCGACATGATTTGAAATTTTTGAAAGATTTAACAACACCACAACCACCTGAACCACTCTTTGGTGAAGATAAGAATGGATCAACAAGTAAAAGATTGATTTTAGATGAATATTTCAAATAAATTCTTTTGTTTCTAATACCAATTGATACTTAGACAGAAGATTCAATTTATCTTTGTCTACTGTTATATCTTAGTTTAATGTCATCTAATCATTATTTAATAGAACCGTCAAATTAAATGAATAATTTCGTTTTAAATTCATTTTTATATTTTTATAGATTAGCAACAATCTATACATAAGTTAATCGTCATATAAAACGAGTTATTCTTCGTGTTTTAGAAATTCCTGTAAGTTTCAGTTAAGTTTTCTTTATTTTTATTATTTTATTATAAAAGTTCGCGGAATGGGTATGGGTAGTCCAGAAATATAAAAACTGATTGAAAATTATTCTAAAGGCGCTGAAACATTAATTACTCCTATTATTAATATTCTCATTGAACAAAGTATGGCTATTTTCTTCTCATTTCTCATAAATATTTTCGTCTTTTAGCTTCACCATCACCTGAATTGGTTGAAAAAGTACGAGATTTATATAATAAACGTTTATGTGATGTTCGTTTTCTTATACCGATACTTACCGGTTTGGAAAAGGTTTGTGAATTAATGTTTTAGTAGAAAATAGAATCTGATTTATTTTAGAGAAAAATTCTTAGTGCATTGCCGAAATTGATTAAACTTTCACCACCTGTGGTTAAACAAGTTTTTAATCGACTTTTGGTTTGTAATAGTAAGTTTGACAAATAATGGATTTTACCACATGATGTTTACTTCAGTGTTTTCATTCGTATGAGAATTACAGTTCTTTCTACTAGAAGGTCAATATGATAATTTATATAGTTGATGCGGGTAATGTTTAATGTATGACTGATAGCTCAAGGAATGAGTCAGACTGTTTGACAATTGATCTTTATTGGTTAGAATGACATTCAACAAAGATGAAGTCTATATCGATACTGTCATGTAATGAACTCATCGGCACTATCTAGTCAGTTAACAAAATGGCACTTTATCGTTTAAGCTAGTTTGTCACACTCAAACATCGTCTCGGAGAACAGAAAATTGACCTTGATAAACGACATCGAAACATCATTTTATGTAAGTGATGACTAGATATATAAAATAGCGTTTCAATACCGTTTATCAAGGTCAATTTCCTGCTTCGAGACGGCGTTTAGGTGTGATTAACTGGTTTAAACGAGAAAATGCCGTTTTCTTAACTGACTAGATAGTTTCATCTATAGTCATGCTCTCTTACTTTAACATAAAATAATCGAAATAGCTGATAGTTCGAAATATAGCAAAATATCCGACGGACACCAGTTCTACCCATAACTTCGAACATAAAAATGTTTTATAATTCTAAAAGAACATAAATTCGTTTCCGTTTATGAAAAACATGATTAAAACTAACGAATGTCCCACAATAAATAGGCGCGTTTTGTATCTTATTTTTTCATGATCTAATACGTTTTATTTTAAACGAAAATTCATTGTGAAAATCTCTAAAGAAAAAGTAGATAATTTTTATCTTATTTTATTTTTCAGCTTCTTTTGAAACATCACATCTTAGTCCAATCTTCTCATCTGAATTATAAATTTCTTTTCATCATATCTCACCTGAAGAATGTGAATTAAAAAGCGTGATGAATGGTAAAAATCTTCTAATTATTAAAATAAATATTTATTTATTTTCTTTAAATAGCCTAAACATTATCTGTTAAATGAACGTACAATTTATACTGATGATGTTTTTACTCTCGTTATTCAACAACTTGTTCATATTAATCCAATACCCGTTTTGTTTATGCGGACGGTTTTACAAGCACTTAGTTTCTATCCAAAAATGGTTCGTTTTCTTATGGATATTTTACAAAGACTTATTAGAAAATAAGTTAGTAAATTTAATTTAATAAATAAATCATTTTGAGATATTTTAAGGGTTGGAAAAAAGCTCGAGTATGCGAAGGTTTTATAAAATGTTGTCAAAAAACTCGACCACATTCATTTTAATTACTTCTAAATTGACCAGCTGCACAATAAAAACATGTGTTTTCAAAGAGCACCTCAATTACGTGATGATGGTCTTCGAAGTCATGTACGATCTATGTCAATGGTTCAAGTAAAATTTTTAGATAAATTATTTTTCTTAAATTAAAGAAAATAAATTTATTTTAGCGCTTAACAATTCCAGCATGAATATTAACAGTCATTGAATATAATTGAGAAAATATTGCATTTTAAATTTGTATAGAAACAATCCCTCGTCCTCCTCCTTCTTCATCTAATGAACAATAACTATATTGATCTAGTCAAGATATCAACCGTATTTCTCAATAGAAATCTTTTATTAATCAACGAAAAAACAGAGACTTGTTTGTTTTTTCCTAACGGATATTAATCACATTTATTTCTACTTGTTCATCTTTGTTTTCTTTTTCTTTTCATATTTTGTTGATCTCTACTTCGAATTTTTTCATTAATGATCAATTTTTTTTTAGATTTTATATTATATCAGTGTATTATGTCGGCTATTACAACATTAAATCGAAAAGCTGAAAGTGTTCGTCAACACACAAGCTTTACCGATTAATATTTGAGTAGCTCGTGGTCTTGCACAAATGCTTAAGACAAATTTAGGTCGAAAAGGAACAATGAAAATGTATGTACAATTGTAGAAATTTTCTATTTTAATTATTGGATATTCTAGGCTTGTATCGGGTGTAGGTAATATTAAAATAACTAAAGATAGTAATAGACTTTTTCATCAAATGGTTTCTATTCATATTGTTTTTTGTTCGATAAAATTATTTTATTTTATAGGAAATTCAACATCCAAACTGCATCACTTATTGCACGTGCTACCTAAGCTCAAGATGATACAACAGGTGATGGAACAACATCAATTATATTGTTAATTGGTGAATTATTTAAACAAGCTGATCTTTATATTGCTGAGGTAATAGAAGAGAAGATGATAGAAAGAGAGAAATTTATTTGTATAAGTTTTTCTTCATAGGATCTTCATCCGCACATTTTTGCTCAACGTTTTCAATTAGCAAAAAAAGAAGCATTACAAGTGCTTGACAAACTTAAAATACCGATAAAAGCTGATCGTGAAACATTGATTAAAATAGCTCGTACTTGTTTACGTAGAAAATTATCAATTGAAAATGTTGATATTCTCACTGATGTTTGTATTTATCTCTTTTTTTTTCATAATAGAGATATTCTCTTTTAAATAAAAAAATATTGTTGTCGATGGTATATTAGCTATAAATGAAGCAGGTAAACCGATTGATTTAAATATGGTTGAAATAATGGAAAATGCAACATTGAACAGAAGGTGATTGACGTCTTGTACGCGGAATCGTTCTTGATCATGGTGCTCGTCATCCATCAATGTCTAAAGCATTTTAAAATGCTTATATATTAACTTGTAATGTTTCACTTGAATAGCAAAAAAACGTATGTCATCAATTAAATTAATATCATATTTGAGTATGTTTTTGTTTTTAGAGAAGTTAATGCGGATTTTTTTTATAAAAATGCTGAAGAACGTGATCGTCTCGTTGCATCTCAACGTAAATTTATTGATGATCGTCTTCAAAAAATAGTTTAACTTAAACGAAAAGTTTGTTCGGGTGATAATAAAAATAAATGATTTATGGTCATTAATAACAAAGGCATTAATCCATTATCGGTTGATGTATTAGCTAAAGAAGGAATTTTAGCATTAAGACGTGCTAAACATCGAAATATGGAACGTTTAACTTTAGCATGTGCTGATCAAGCTATGAAGTAAGAATATTTGAAAATTTTAAATCAGTATTTTCAATTTCTTATGATTAGTTCGCTTGAAAATTTAAAAAAAGAATCTCTTGGATTTGCTGAAGATGTTTATGAACATGTTTTCGATGAAGAAATATTTACATTTGTTGAAGCTTGCAAAAACCCAAAATCAGTAACAGTTTTACTCAAAGGTTCAACTAAATACATATTAAATCAAGTTAAAGATGCTCTTCGTAATGGTCGTTGTTCAATAAGAAATGTACTTGAAGATGGTTTTATTTCTAATTTGAATAGTAAATTATTTTTATTTAGGTTGTCTTATTCTTGGTGAAGGTGCTTTTGAAATTGTTACTCATCAACCATTGACTCAATATAATGAACAAGTAAAAGGTCGTGCACGTTTAGCTGTTTAAGCATTTGCTCAAGCATTATTAATTATTCCAAAGGCTATTGCTCAAAATGCTGGTCATCATCAACAAGAAACAATTGTTAAACTTCAACATGAATATGCAACATCGAAAATACCCGTTGGTATTGATATAACAATAGGTAAATATTTTTTCCTAAATGAAATAAATAATAAAAGTGATGAAATTTGTTGTTATAGGTGAAACAATGGAACCAAAATCCTTATCTATTTTTGATAATTATCGTGTGAAAAAACAATTGATTCATTCAAGTACATCAATTGCAACGAATTTAATTCTTGTTGATAAAATTCGTCGAGCTAGTTTATCATGATTACGTCCTTGTGGACAATAATCACGTTTTTCTTTATAGTGACATTGGAGAGAATGAACTTATAGGATAACACCGAGTGTCGTAGGAAGAATTTTTTTCACACATTAAAAAAAACAACAGAACAAATCTTTTTATTCGTTTAACTAAACAGTTGTTGTGTTTTTTTTAACGACACTTGAAATAAAATAAGCGACAACTATCTTTCTTTTTCTTAATATGATTACGATTGATCACAATAGAATCTATGATCGAATTGCTCGTTTGTTTCCATTTCTAACTGATTTAACTGCTTTTAACTTTAAACCACGAAATTATAAACCATTATATGAAGCAAATACGAATAATCAAATATCACCGATTATTCTATATTTAGGATAAAAATTAAGCACATCACCAAGTAAAACTAATAAAAAATCTCTATTCATATCATGTTCATCTCTATAATATTTATCGATTATCCTAGTATAAAAAATACTTACATATTTCACCAACAATAATATGAGATATTCATTTTAAACCATTTTCACGTTGACTTGAAAGAAATTCAGCAGTATAAAAAAATAATGAATGATATAGTCGAGGAAGAATGAATTTAAAGAGAACACTATAATCATACGAATTATCCAAATCTTCACATTGTTCTAAACAAAATTTTTATTTTAATTAAAAAGACAAAATAATCATATCCCGAAAAAACACACTCACCAATTGAAATCACACCTATGCGACATGATCGAGCAACAGCAATGCTACAAAAACCACCTTGATAATAAGTGTTTGCTACAAACCGTGCCGGAATCGCTGTAGGTCGTGATATGAAAACATTAAAATAACCAACACAACTTTCCACAATCGTCACGTCGTTACTTCGCTACCTCATTCCACCCTTATCATAAGTCGGTGACCTTTGACTCTGCCGCTCACTCTTACATCGTCACCTTGTCACCTTTGACCTTACGTCATTGGCTGGATTCGAGAGTAGCTAAGGTCAACGGTCATCAACTAACAAGATAACGATGCGATGAGTTACGCCGAACAGTTTTGAAATTTCTGTGAAACGATCCTCGGTGGTTCCATCGCGACTTGTGCTAACCACTCTATCACTTTTTCGCTGAAATAAAAATAAAACAAATCGGAAATTATCTGATCCACATGATCTATATGTTGTGGCCCAAATTAGAATTCAGCCAAATTCAGAATTCGTCCAGACGAAATCAGAATTCTAATTTCGTCTAGACGAAATTGGAATATGATTTGAAAAAATAACGAAATTTGAAAAAAATACCAGAAACTAGAGACCGAAAATATTTCCGATATTAGTCAAGACTGCCGAGGGCAAAAGTGAGGATGTCGGAAAATCTGGGTGTGAGTGAAAGAAAATCAGAAAACTGTGTAAAACCATAGGCTTCATTCTTCTTTCACCCAGATGCCTTCACCCACATCCAGATTTTTCGACATCCTCACTGTAGCTCGCTGTAGTCCTGACTACCATCGGAAATCTTTTCGGTTTCTATATAGTTTCTGATATTTTTTCAAATTTTGTTATTTTTTCAAATCACATTCCAATTTCGTCCAGACGAAAACGCAAGTGAAGTTAGCCAAAGATTCGAGTAAAATTAGCTAGGATTCGTTCACGAACTGTTCCAAATTGTTCCAATCAGTGTTCCAAGTATAACTCGACGAGCTCTATCCACTGGTATAATCAGATTTTCCATATCTCAAATTATGTCAAAAAAATCCCATAATACTGATATTTCACTATAGGAGTATTGGGACTTATATAGTAAAATTAGCTAGGATTCATCTAGGAACTGTTCCAAATTTGTTCCAGTCAGTGTTCCAAGTACAAGCTAATGAGCTCTTCCGAGCAGTATAGTCAGATTTTTCGTAGCTTAAACTATTCAAGATGGAAAGAAACAAAATTTCTAAAACAAAGTCTGGGAAGGAATAACGCATGAATACACTGGAATGAAATGTCTTCTACCGCATGATATACCGATCCCGACGGTTTCGAAGAAATAGTTTAAGCTACAAAAAATCTGACTATAATGCTCGAGAGAGCTCATCAACTTGTACTTGGAACACTGACTGGAACAGTTCCTAGAGGAATCCTGGCTAATTTTACTATGTAAATCCCAAGATGCCTATAGCGAAATATCAGTATTATGGGACTTTTTTTTACATAGTTTGAGCTATGGAAAATCTGATTACACCACTGGATAGAGCTCATCGAGTTGTACTTAGGACTATAATGGAACAGTTCCTAGACGAATCCTGGCTAATTTTACTATATAAATCCAGAGTTACCAGGCGCTAAACTTGAAAATCCGGAAAATCCCGGATTTTTTTTCTGAAATCCGGAAAGATTTTAGAGTCGATTTTGATTGTTCAAAATACATTTTTCCTCACCAGATTATCAATAATGTTATTGTGTATCTTCAGAAAATATATTTGAATGAAACAATAGAAAATAGAACACATCAAGTATATTCTTTTGGAGTTTTAAATTCTTTTAACCATTCAGATCTGAACATTCCTTTCTCTTCTCTTGTTGATCTTTTTATTTGATCATATTCAGGAAGACTTCATAGAAAGAAATCAACTCATGAAAATGTTTTCTTTTATGTTGAAAAATGAAATTTAAAAAGTTGAGAGGAAATAAAAAATCTCTTTTTATAAAAATTTGTTATGTTTATTTCTCAGCAACGGAGCGGCAATGGGACAAGCCATTTGGAGGTGTTTTTCTACAATATGAATCTTACCAATAGGCAAAATATGAGCTCAAACAGAGGATATCAGTTGATGAGTTTGCCTCGTTAATCAAAAAGATCGAATTTGAATGGTATAACTATCACTCCTCGCTGTAACATCAATTTCTATCTTATTTTCCAAAACTCTAAGAGCACTACAGCATCAGAAAGTAGAGTAGTAGTGCTGAAGTTCTGGCAAAATGCTGAGATGTTTGGGACTTCAAACCAGCACTTTTTCCCTCGGTGGAACTATCCCTGAAAGGTAGAAAATACTGATTTTGACTCAAAACATTGATAGAATCAATTTGAATATTTGATGTAATGTAATACCTTGGTTTTGGATAACATAAATTTCGTCGTAAACTTTCAGCGATTTCCTAAAATAGTGTTTGTTCACTTTAGGGATGACCATCATCCTCAATGCTATATGGACGTGTTAATCGCGTCAATTAGTATATAGACTGTGATTATGGTAAGCAAGTATCATTGAAAGTCTACTACCCACGAAAGTCACTGCAGGAAAATCTTTGTTTCCCTTGATTTCCAACACATATGAATATTCTACGTATTTTCTCCTAGTTTCTTGTCTCTAAAGATTAATTACTTGTTGCTTTAATATATGTTCCTCATATGAAGAATTATATAATATATCTTTATTGTTATGAATTTTACTATTTGAGTTTTATTGGATAAATGCAGTGCACCAATAATGAGAATCTGTCGTGATGCTAACTCAGAAAAGATATTAGAATATCAGTCCTCAGTATGAAGAATCTGCAAAAAAGGATAGAATACTCTCAAAAGAAACTCATTAAATTTCGCATTTTCCTAGACATCCTCCTTAGATACTTCCATATCAAACTATGAATCGCATAGAAATATCCGAACAAAAGTATGGAAAATAAGAAGCGGTAAGTGTGCTTAGATATGCGACGATCGGATGTTGATCCATTAGTTACTTTTTCTTGCTTTTTAGAAATAGTGAATCCACAAAAATATTCCACTATCTTTCTGTACTAACACTTCAGCAATTTATATTAATAATGTTATTTCCATTTTCAATTTTTTTTGTCCTGTTTTTTTGTTTCTCAACAATCAAATAGTATCAATCAACTGTGTTGTTTTTTGATAGAGCGTTGCAAAGATTGGTCATTTTTCAGAAGTGAATAGAATGGCATCTGTCTCTAGTCAATTGTTGACGATACACACCGACCCATTGGATTCTAATGATTACAATGACAGCAAAATTATTCAGAGAATAGTCACTATTGATTGCTATTTTTCTTTTCTTTTTTGACCCTGTATATTTACCAGTGCAATAGAAATAGAACAGCATGGTGAACACATTATTCATATGAAGCATGCAATCGTTTGATTGTGATTGGTATGATAGATCTGTGCTTGTAAATATTGTCCATACTAAACAATTGTCTGAACTTAATGATATAAAATCGATATAAATATTATGATAATATTGTCTTTTTCATTTTTTGTTGAATTTAGTAAAACATAATATATATTCAATTTATTTTACGATATTTTTTACTAATTCTTTTATCAAATCAAAACAAAAGAGCAGAAATCATTTGGCAGCAATTAATCTTTTTAGCATTCATATCGAATCTCATTAGAATATTATTGATCTGTCTTGTTACGTATTATCAATAGTGTTGTTTGTTGTGCATATTATTAGATGATAATTTCATTCAAAAAGGATTCAATATCATATTGAGAGCGACTTAGTTTTAAAAATATACGAACAACATAATTGAAGAAATACTAAAGTAAATTTATTGAATATTATTACAAGATGAAAAATGCAACAAATGTAAACATGTTTGAAGAAAGATTCATTAAAGACACAACACAAGATATGTCCTTATCTTTCTTTTTTCTATCATTTTCTTTTTTCATCATTGATTCTTGCCTATCCTTTTCTTTCTATCGATCCTTCATGCTTCGATAATTATTCTTATTTAACCATGTGCATACAATTTCATCTAGAGAAAAAAGGAGAAAGAATAGAACAAAGCCCACCTATGTGTATTGCACATTTGATATTTACCCGTGAGATGTGCAAATTAAGAAGAATAGCAAATGTATATTATCATATGATTATTTAGTTTCTTTTCAAGGACAAGACATATTTTGTGTTTTTTTTTCACATAAAACACTGTTCAAAACTCTATCTATATGATCAATGAAGGAGAGTGAAATTTAACATTTCGTGTGAATAAAACAATACATACGAATCATATTTGTTTAGGTTGTTAAAACACACCATATGACAGAAGAATACATATATTTAAGATTCATCTAACAAGATAACTAAACGATCGAATAATGCATTTATAATTTCTGTCTTTGAAATTTTTGTAAACTTTGCCAGATTCATTTCAAGAATTTTTTCTCATAAGACGTGATGATGATGACGATGATAGTGATGGTGACGCGTTGCAATCTGTGTGCGTTAGTCAATGTGTGAGTTAACAGTATCGAAGTAAACAAAATCAGCTCTGATATATTCCTCTAAGGGAAAAGAAGGAAAGAAGACTCTGAATCAAACTTTTGGCGTAATGACCATCTATTACCAACAATTAGACTTTTTTTCTTCGATAAATTTTGTTAGAAGATTACATTTTCTCTTTGGCATTTCTTTTACAATATTTCCTTTGCGATATTTTTTTTTCTTTCGACCAAATCAATGCATACCTTCCACAAACATACTTTCAAATGATCACAACATCTTTCGCTGTATTTCGTCGTTCATAATAAAAGGTAACTGTGACTATTCATGTTTCGATTTGCATTTTGAAAGAATCAAAAACACAAAGTTGGAAAAACTCACTGTCGTTCTTTTATAGACCTCTATATAAAATCGTACAAAAACAGAAAAATTAAGTGTAATTAAGATGACGAATAATATTATTCAGGCATATGCAACATCATCATAAATTGGACCGATAATATTTTATTATATTTTCAAACTGAAAATTGCAAAAATTAATCGATTTCATCGAAATTCCTTTCATCACTGACGAAATGTCTTCTTCTCATCTGGATTAGATATATTGCACCAGTATACGAGATTGATGTATCCGACATTAAATCGATCGAAGAATTATTAACATTGACTAATTATGAAGACCTGCCAATCGCTTCCCAACTCAACATGAAACCGCGATTGTGAGCCATTCACGCTGATTATAAAAAAGCCAGAAACGCGTTTTTTTGGTGCAAAATTTTCGGTTTCAGAGCGTGAAAACGGCGAAAACTTATCGATCGCGGTTCGTTATTCTTTTTCAAGACTTACATTCTATTCAAAGTGCAATAAGTTACAGGTTGTGCAATTATCTTCTTTTCTTGTCTAAATGTCAACACTCAGTATAGATATTGCGAAAGTACAAAAGGTTGTGATCACCGTTAGAAAGAGAATAGGCGGGGATGCAAGTCTAGCTGAGAATGAAAATACTTCAAAAGTTTTCTAGATAGTTGCAAAGATTTTTGGAAAATCACTGTCTGATATCTCTAATTAGATGTATTTTCAGTTTCACTTGGAAATCCATTATTTCAAGGAAGAACATCCTTTTTGGCTAAAACTTTTAGAATATTCTATGAATTACTGGATCCATCTGCGGACAAATTTTCAGGCCAAAATTGCGTAATTTGTCTTTCCAATAAATACGCAAGGATTGAAAATTCAGTAAAACGATTATAATTTTTTAAGAAAAGGTCGAAAACGTCTAAAAATTCTAGTATATATAGAGTAGACATTGAGCTATAACATGGCTAAATTGAAATTGAAAATACACCTAATTTAAGGAATTAGACAATAATTTTTCAGAAAAGTTTTGTGACCTCCTAGAAAAACTTTTGAAATATTGTTATTCTCAACTAGACTTGTGCTCCTACCCGTCCTCTTTCTAACGGTGGAAACTTGACGTCGATAGCTATCATATTTCGCTGGTGAATCATCTTATTTGATGATTTTCGTGTGTTGAAGAAGAAATCATAACGACGTAGATCAACCTCGTTGGTTAGATGTTTTTAAAAAGAATGTTAGATTGAAATAAAATGAATAATTTGTTTGTTATCGATGATTGATCGATGGTCTCTTTCATTGGCATGAAGAACAATACGAAAGAAATCGATGAAAATCGTTTGTTATACATGAATTTCAACAATAGTATAGAAGTAATTAAGACAAATTTTGAATGATGCTTTAATCAATCTTTCGGCTTGTTCAAATCGAACATGATGATAATAAATGGCGAATTATTTGATCTATTCTTTGTAGTGAAAACAAACCTGTTTTCTTCAAGTTAAAGGTAATATTGTAGAACAGTATTTATCAACTTTGTCTTTATGAATAAAAACTTACTGGTAGTCTCTTCTAAATAATAAAAGATTAATAGATTAAGTTTTATTAATAACGAAGTTATACGCATTTTGAGAGGTGATTTACTTGTTACGACCCTCACCCTCAAGGTAATCAAAAATACGATCATTATTCATTTTTATGCGTATTCGTACAAAACGTTAGAAAAATCTTGACTCATTCTTTTGAAATGATTATATTGTTCAACACAGTAGTTCAGCTCGTCTTGCTTTGAGCTGCTGTAGCGTGACTTCTTCCATGACATAGTACGGATGATCACGTTTGAGAACACGAAATATAGTTCCGGGCAAAAAAAAACATTTTCATATTCATAAGGATGGATTGATAAATCCCGAATTCATATGACCGTTCTTGTCATGATTTCCATTTGACACTCGAATCCAGTTGAGTATCTAGGATACCCTATAGTATAGTAATTGAGGATAAGGTATCCACATCGTAGAGCAATTGGAGACCTAGAGGTATCCCTATAGTATAGCAGTTGAGGAGCTAGAGGTTCTGTAATAGATGTAGATGTGTTTTGGTTGCTGGAGAAAAAAATCGACCGACCAGCCGGCTAAGAAAAAACCAAGCAATTTCCTTTTTTTCTATAGTCATTCTTTCGAAATTAAAAATAAATGTCGCTGATGAATTATAGAATGTATACAGTACAACATAGACTTGCTCATTTATTAACTTCTGATATATAAACATTTCTAAGTGTTGTTCGATGTTGCAAAGAGATTGAAAAATTTTATCGTGAAAATAAACATTTCAAAGAATTAAATAAGTGCAATGAGACAAATATAATAATGTGGAGTGAATTTTACTCTCGTCATCTATCAATTGCTTGTGCATTTGATCAAGTTGTTAATATTATGTTTGATCAACATCAACAAAAAAAAAAGAAAAGACACGATCATCAACTATCGACAAAAGTTTATCCATATAATCAAATTGAAGATGAAAATAAAGAATATAAAGAAAATCAACAATATCATAAATGTTCAAATTCTTTATGTCAAATTATTGAAAATAATGTAAGTGATCGATAGATTTCTATCAACTATTGTCTTTTCTATTTCACTTGAATTTTTAAGCATATTACAATTTGAACCGAGCCGTAGCCAAGGGGGAGCCGAGGCACAGTGGGCAGCCAGGCGACAAAATATTTCTTCTTAACATTTAATTTTCTCATCTACGCGACGTGCAAAAAAATTGAATAATATCTCAAATGAAAACGCATTACAAAACGCATATTTACTTATTATTAAAAATCCTTTCTCAAAAAAGTTTTATTCAAAATAATGGAAATGTTTATTGCTCCTGACCTTTGCTTACTTCCCACTGTGCGAGGAAACCCGGACGCCCCTTGGGGCACAAATTCCCTGGAAAGCGTACGACAAGTAAAATTTTTGCGCCTCCGAAAAATGCTTTTCCCCATGGTGGCCTCCCATAGAAAATTCTTGGCTACAGGCTTGAATTTGAAGATTTCCCTCATTTTCGATTTAGTCGATCAACAGATATCACATATTTTCTCTCTTTATTAACTATCTTGTCATTGATATTCTACCTAAGAGAATTTATTCAAAGAAAATATTATAAGCTTTCGTCTCATTATTCATGTCGAGACATTTTCAATTTTGACTTCAACAAGTCTTCATTTTTCAATCAAACCAATTATAATATGTGCTTCTTACATATTTATATTATTCATTTTTCACTTCAACTATATAAAATCAATGACAAAATGTTTATTCGACAAGATCGTTGATCCTTTGTAAATAAACTTCTAATGTTTACTTGACATATTTTATCTTATGCTAAACGGTGTAATATTATACGTTAGAAGAATTACGCTCTATGAGAAATATTTTTCTTGAGAAGAGAATAATAAGCAGACTGATAGACCACTAAGAAATAAAGGAGAATATTAGACAGAAAGAAATGTCATCATCTATTTCGAGGTCAAACATTCTGAACTAATTCAATGTGAACTACGAAACACGATTGACATTTCTATCTAATAACGCCATTTGAATGGCATTAAATTGGCCGAAAGAAAAAATAGCGAACGAAAGAATAGCGAAAATAAAATGGCGAATGCAAAAAATCGCGAACAAAAAAAATGTCGAAAGATTTACAGTGAGAAAATAGATTACCGATCATACGAGAATGTCAAAAAAGTTTATTTTAACATTTTCAACCAGCGAGATGAAGACATTTGATTGCATATGAAAATGTAATAGATGCCTAAACGGGATATTTTCAGGTTGCCAAGATTGGGGTGGGGGGGGGGGGGGGGGCGTTCGATCGCTCAGGGTGCCGATTGAAAAATTTTCGGTGGGATTGCAAGGGTT
>CAJNSZ010001869.1:6103-20273 GCA_905329745.1 Rotaria sp. Silwood2
AAAACCATGATAGTAGGACTTAAAACTTCTCTTATACATGTTTTACAATGGGACTATTTTGTAAAACAGAATTAATCCATTTCTATATATTTTAACAGAGGGTACTTCGACACATCTTCCTATAACAGGAACTCAGTTTTCCATCTTTTCTTCAACCAAGTTTTCCAGCAGAAAAGCGGGAACAGCTACATCGAAAAAATACGACAAAGCAATATCAAAAATGAGTCCGAACTTTATGACATGTAACTATAGAATTCAAATTTATTGATCATATTTAATTTTATAGCTCATTAACTACTCATTTCTTCTGCGTATTTGTTGGCGTGAAAGGTAAAACTAGAAAAATGACAAACAATAAAAACTCTACTATGCTTTAAATAATGAATAGAAATATGAAATATTGACATTATCAGTAATACTTGATCGTGTTTCACACATATCTGTAATATTCTCTGGAAATACTCAAATTTTAGAACATCCTAAAGAGAAAGTAAGCAATAGTATATGTATCTTTACAAACAGGTTTTTCATTTATCTATAAGAAAAGAAAGGTGGTTTAAAAATTGAATTAAAACTATTAGTACCATTCAAATAGACTTTTTTCTACTTCGATTAGAATGATGTTTCATTTACTTAGTAGAAAAATATAGTTGACCAAAAATAATTACAAGATTTACTTTAATAAACTTCTATTACTTTTGTGCAACTTAACGAAATGATTCATTACTTCTTTTTCAAAGTTTGTGTTAAAAATCGTACTCCATCTGTAAAACATATAATTCGTTTAATCTAATATCTAACATTGAAACATAGTTATAGTAGTAACAACAGGAAACATTGTTTGTTTGGAATATGTGATTTTATGATAATAATTCATAACAAATATTAGCGATTCTTCTTAATTTTAGAATTTGAGTGTGTTTGTTGAACTTTGCTTACATCAACAGACACATCCTTTCTTTTTCTTGTTTTTTTTATTGAAGAAGATAAGCTCAACAACAACTCAAGGGGGTCAGAATGTGGATGTGTTAATTATATGTCCACTTGTTGATAAGTTTAGTATGAACTGACAATGAAGAGAGATGTCTGTATTGTCAGTTAATATAAGATCAGACTTCAGAAATCTGAATCTCTTTTCTCCTACATTTTCAAAGTAATGACATTCTAATTGTTTCGCAAAATTGCTTTTTTTCTATTATTTTGTGAACTTTTTTCTTATTTGACAGCGATAACTCTGGTTATGCTCCTAACTAACCCATATTCAGTGACTTGTTTAAATTGCCAATCTACTTACTCTATTGACTATTAACTACAAGGAGAAAATATAACGAGTAGTTGGAGTTATCCATCTCTATTTTTCCATACACTTTATAACTAGTGCCTCCTCTCGGAATAATCTAGCATATGTCATATTTTACAACTGTGTCTACTGATATTTATTAATATAATATTAAAGAAAAAAATATGCGTTTTTTCGTAATTGAGTATTGAAAATTGCTAGACAACTATAGGAAAACAGTAAAACTCATATTAACATTTTTTTTTTGTTCGAGATGAAATATATTTTAAATGAGTCATATAACTGAGACTATTAGAGAAGAAAATTAATTAAATAACATAAATTCAAATGTATAAACAGTTTTTCATTGTACAATTACATAAACAATGCATTTTATGCATAATTAATATTTTTTCGATATGAGTAGTTATTGTTCGAGTGAAAGCAAGTACAAAAATTTAATATCAACAATAACTATTAAAGAAAAATCAAACTTGAATTTAGTCTCAGCAATATCGAAATTTCATTTTCTATATAAAGAGAAAGAATAAAGTGATGAATATTTGCTGTCTTCATGTGCAGCACACGTTTACGCAACTTTTCTCTAGCATAGATAAAAATTAATTAGTCACCAGATTAAACATACATTTTCATAGCGATTGATTACTGTAGGCTGATCAAACATTACTAACAAAATAATCCTTTTATTTATCTGATAACTAATTTAGTGCTTTATATGGACTAATCCCACTTGATTTCCCAACAAAGTTAATAGTACATCTTTAAATCAATTGGTTTTTCATATTTAGGGTTTTCGTTTACTTGTTTATTAACGCTTTTGATACACAAATATTATATCAGATATGAACACACATACTTTTTGTGAAGCTAATGGAACTAAACTTGCAATTTTATACGCGCATGGGGAACAGTCCTTAAGTGTTACTCCCCATTTTCAATCGCCTTTGTGCCACATTATAGAACTTCCTGAGCTGATGTCAATAGACTAAGACATTCTTTCTCATGCACTGTCTTGAAGGCGTTAGATAGATCTCTATTAAAGAATAAATATTGTCAGCTCTTATTGCATAACCATTAATTTTTATTTTAGTTTGTTCCTGATCATTAAAAAAAATTGAACAATAAATGCGCCTCCATTGACTACAAACATATTCATATAATCCTCAGAAACAAAAATCTTAACTAGCGTGTACCTATACACTTTGAAGATTTCAATACCATTATAATATGTACGTGAGTAGACAGAATTCAGCTGCTTTGTCAAAGTTGATCAAGACTTTCTGAAACTACTATTTTAAAGACGTAGGTATTATAGTCTTGTCAGATATGACATTTCCAATAGTCTCCATTCTACTTAGTTGTTTTCTTATAAGTTTATGCGAACAAAAAATACAATAGATAAGATAGGTAACGGAAACATGATCAATATGCATTTTTAATCTACATCTTTAATGGTATTAAAATACTTCAAATATAATTAGATGTATAGTTAAGACTTTTATTTATGTCGATTGTGTAGATCTGTACAACCAATCAAAACATCTTCACTGGTTAAGTTTTGAATGCCGAGAAAAAACATCTTAGATTAATTCTTCTTTAATTGAGATCGATCTGACTCTTACAAGACAGTCTGCAAGTAAGAGCGATTCATGTTAATGTGATCAGCTCGTTGAAATCTGTGTTCTAGTATAAATCTGCTTCAAAATAGAGCCTCAATCTTACAGATTTTAGCTTGTTAATTCTAAATTTATTTCGGTTTTTTAACTTTTACGAATAAAAAAGAGCAATCGATTATTTCTATGGGTGTGGGTATACCTTCGATCTACGCCCACGCCATTAAAATTAACAGAGAAGACAAACAGACTCCCATACAGGATGTCGTAAAGTCACCTGGCAGAAAAAAATTGACAAAATCTTCACAGTTTCGGATAAGACAGCTAATCTTTTACTCGGATCATAGAGCAGTGTTTCAAGTTTGCTTTCACAAATCAACAACTTGTTGACATACTTGAAATCTAACTTGGTCTACTTCAATACAGAATTTAGTCTTTTTCGCCCTCCAGTAGTCATCCATAAAACATGAAATTTATCCTAACACCCTGATTGGATAAATCTCATTTTGCAGAGCTTTTTTCGCTGATCAGTTTCATAAAATAAAATTTTCTATTCTTACCAACAATTTATGACACTACGATTTAAATACTAGAAAAAACCTAATTACTATAGAGTTTCGGTGCAACTCTACGTTCCATTATTGTGATCCCTAATACCGTCATGTGTCGGTGAAAGTGTGGGTGTATTTTTTTACGAAGCTTCTGTGTAGAGATATCGTAAAGGATTCAATACAGTAAAGCATTGCAGGAGTCGCATACACAAACGAAAACTCAAAGGTTACAAATAAATTATTTGGTATATTGCGAAAGCTTTTAAAAAAGTGAGGAATTAGAATTATTTGAAACAAACCCGCAATCTATTGTTTATCTTTACCTAAAAACGTAATCTGTTTTCTTTTGAATATGTAACAATAGCTTTAGTACATGCTATTCAGGTTTTTTCTTGATAATTAAAAGCTTGAAATTATTTTCAATCATCAGAAATAACATTAACTCATTAGATCACAGTCCAATGGATATATAAAGATTTTTGTTTTTGGTAGGTGAATTTTGGGACACTCTGTATAATTCAGTTGATTCTATTCAGATAGCATCCTATACTTGTATGATTATAATATCTTTAAAAACTTAAAAATCCTTATTCATGTAGAGATGAATATACGATAGTTACAATAACTCTAAGAAGAGTTGGTCCTGAAATGAATCCACAATAAATCCTTAATTTGATAAGAATAAAAAAGAAAAAAGAACACTTTCAAAACATTTCAATGATTGAGCACCAACATAGGTCAAAATAAAATTTAAACTTTCAAAAAAATTATACATATAAACGAGCTAAACAAATGAATAATAGATAGTAACCTAATATCGAACGTATCTAGTAACTAGTAGTATGTCTTTAACAATATGTCGTATTTTTTATGACTATCAAAAATTGACTTGTCATTCTATTGAGAAATATGAGCGGTCTCTATAAATATGACTTTTCAAATCTGCGATGTATCCATAATAGACGTAAGTGATCGTCAGGGTTCGACGATGCCGAAAAAAAAACAAAGTCGATGATGTTTAAAATGTTACATATTCTTAAGTCGAAGAGATCAATCTATTACTATTCGATCCAAAGTAAAAAGGTAGATTACCATTTTTCGAATAACCTTTGATAGGAATGAGATAGAGAGCTGCATTTTTCACTATAAAATTAACTTTTGTTTTTTTAAAATCCGCTTAGAATAAGAGATTGAGAGATAATGAAATATGTGATAATTTTATAGTGAGAAAAGCGTGATTTGAGCTATATTGTGACATAATATGAATTAAGATTCATCTTAACGAGTTCTATACCGATCGATGGCCTGAACATCGATTTTTCGAATGGTGAAAAATGCAGCTCTCTATCTCATTCCTATCAAAGGTTATTCGAAAAATGGTAACCTCCCTTTTATTTTGGATCAAATAATAATAAATACATTAGTAATAAACCATGTATATTTCTCACAAGTTTCAATAATCTTTCTTACAGTAGTTGTTCGATGTTGTGTCCCTAATAATATTGTATCACAGCCAGAAATAGACTTCAGTATTTTCTTTTGTTTGTTCGAAAGTTCATTCTTCATCTTCAAAAAATTCATTATATCATTTTTTACAAATTAACATAGAAGAAATTATTCAGTCAACAAAAGACACAGTTGAATATTATCATTAAAATGCCTTTTTACTTGACTCAGCTTTTCCATCAAAATTAAATTTAATATAGCTTCATAAAAATATATGAATCTCAGATTTTTACTTTAAAGATGAAATTCTAGTTCATTTATTCCGAATATCAAAGAAATACAAACTTTCTTTGTAGAGATTTACAGTTTTCTGCTAGTATCTTATATATGTTTTCATATCAGTTGAACTTATGTTCAGTTGTTGATCTGAAGTCAATGCTTATATAAAGATAATAACTTGAGTACTTTACTTCAGCAAACTGGTTTTTTTAGATCAATAGAAAAGAATCGAGTAAGTGCACATTTGCAATTCTAATACAGCTTTCAATTTCATGAAAAAAGAAGATGCATTTCTTCTTTTGAGTGAATATCAGTACATATCTTCTCGTTTAATGATCTTTCTCTAAGATTTATGATATAGGTGATGTGCATCAGGGTTCGAAATAAGTTGTATAGAATTTGCAAGATTCACTCGGAGTATAGATATTCGAATTTTCCGCTAGTTAATATTGGATATTATCAATTGTTGTACTTCTTAACATAGGGATGTGAAGTGCCAATGTAAATACTGACAATATTGTCACTGATAGCACTGAAGCACTGACTACACTCATATCCACGTTCGCCGTAACCTTGAAACACCTACTCTACTAAAATATGCTTTTTTTGTCACGGTGTGTTAGTGCTTCAATAAAAATTGGTACCAATGTGACCTTGTAGTCATTATGCACCGACTACACTAAGTCGATACCATCGGTGATCAGTAAACTGAAACTGTACACTCCTACCTGAACAGATATCTATCTAATCCAAATTCGAAACGGAAAAGAATTTTTGGACCCTCAAACAGAAGATATATAACTAACAAAGGGAGCATTTTATCAATCAATTCATGCCAAGTATAGTAGACAGTCTTTATTCAAGTACACATATTATCCTTCTAATTAATCCTTTGATTACCGAGGATGCATATATGCGTCTAGAGATGCACCGATGAACCGGCGACCGGTGGACGGTGCGCCGGTGGTATGGTAGAGTGGTGAGACCGATGTACCGGTCACTTTTTTGTATTTCGGTGTCTCTCCTATACGATACATCTTAGAAACTCGAGCAGTTAATTTTCTGATAAGTAGTAATCCCTCGTCCTAATTAATTCTAGGAAATATTAATCAGAAATTTGGAGTTAAGCAGAGAATAAAGCCAATAAGGTTATACAAAGTCATAATGGAGACTGGCATATTAGTACTGCTGGATGTATTGAGTCTTATATTGTTTGAGTAATAGCGGAAATCGGTCATCACCGAAAATTTTCGTAGTTCTATATGGACAATATTGATATTGACTAGAAATACAACAACGCTGAAGGTCATTTCATCGGTCGAGACTGATAGCCATACCTACGGTTACTGGTACAGCTGCAATAATTGTACCTAGGTTTTGCGATCCAATCACGACAAACGTATCAATGGTTACTGGTCTATCTAAGATCAGTGTACCTACGGTTATGGATCTAACTATTATCAGCGAGAGTACAATTATCAATCTAACTACAACAGCCACAGTTGTACCTACCAGTCTAATTACTATCATCTAAGCTACGATTACTCGCCTAGCTACGATTACCGTAAGTAAACCTATTGGTACAACTACGATTAACATACCTACGGTTATCAGTTCAACTATGATTACCGCATTGATAGTTATCAGCGAGACTATATAGCCATACCTACAGTCATCGGTCTAACTACAACAAACATACTCACGGATATCGATCTAAGTACGATAACTGTTTCTATCGTTATTAGCCAAACTACGAGTATCATAGGTACGACTGATAGTCCAATTGCGATAACCTCACTTACAGTTATTGGTCCAATTACGATCCTTCTAGGTACAGTTTTTAGGTCGACACGGGTGTCGCGAAAAAGAGCATTTTTAAGAAAGTAAGGTTTTTATAAAGGTTGACGAAGTAAACTGGGGCCGGAGAGTCAGAATTCAAAGTCAGTCTTTGAAAATTTTGAACTGAAGTTTTTAGATTAAGTGATTCTTTATAATGAAAGTAACTATTTCCTTGATAGGTTGATGAATTGAAATGCAACTTGACGCATTCGACTCTAATACTTAAGAAAACTATAACATTCATCAAGAAATCATTTTATTAATAATTGGAATGCAGAATCATGGCAAATCCAGTTCAGATTCAAGTTTCTGAAAACCAATTTACTTTCGTCACTCTTTATTAAATGTCAAGATCTTCTCACAAAATCTTTCCTTCGCGTACAAAATCAAATTAAACATTTCTAAAACTTGACCTCAGATTCAAATTTTCTGATCATGATCACCTTTCTTCACCTGTCATAGGAATTCGTTAATGTCTTAGAAAATACTGTGTTTCACGAAAGCCTTCTAGGACTGATAACTCTACCTATGGTCATCATAATTGATCCTGAAATCGTGGGTACAGTTTTCTTAGTTGTAGCAAAAACCGTACCAATGGTTCACATAGTGAACCTGTAACTATACCTACTGTTATTACCATCGTTGCATCACTAACATTAACAACGATAGTCGAAGCTATTCTCCTTACCAGACGACACTATAACACATAAAGCTTTTCTTTCATACCTGATTACCGTCATTCAACTAAGAAAAGGGTCAGCAAAACCATGAAATATTATGCCAATCTTCGATGTAACTGCATCAGTGATTGATGCAAGCATGCAGGTGTCTGAAAAATGGTCAAAATCGACCATATTAATGGGCTCCTAATATTCTAACCTGTCATGTTTGTCTTAAACTCTAAGATTGAAACCGTATTTTTGATTTGAGAGTGTAGTCGTATAGGAGACACTTTTACGCACGAATATAATCATCAGGCTAAAGTGATGGTTGGTATAAAAATGAAAACATACGGTGGTGGCTGCAAGACGGCCGTTATCTGTTATTCTGAGCCTCAACTAGTCCATAAAATTATATGAATCGGCCATGACAATATGTTCCCGCTCTGTAACTTCCATTGTTAGCTTTCATATTGATGGTCAAAGGTGTATAGCCGATTGAGGATATTATACCATTGCTAATCTTCTTTTTCGCCAACTGGGGAATATCAACTAGCTTTTCACCAATTAACGGGTACACTATGGCGAAAGAAAAACTTTATTGGCAATTTTCATGATAGAGATTCGTCAATTGGAGAATATACTAACGAAAAATGGTCTGGGTGTAGATGACTCGGTGTGAATATGGATGTGGGTGCGAGTCTGAGTGTTGTATATGCATTTGATCTATGCTCATACCCACGCCCACCCACATCCTGTAATACTTAAATATTTTATCATCAATTTAATTGAGTCATAATTTTACGGATTAAAATCGGCGAATTTCACACTGGCGATTTACCAAATGAGTGAATTTCTCCATGACATTCGCCCATTGGCGAACATACTAAGACAAAGATAAATATTTTATGGAGAATTTCATACTAGAGATTCGCCACTAATGAGTGTACTGTTGGTGAGATTCCGAATTGACGAGTTTACAGAGAGCCAGCTGAGTGAACGGCAAGACTAATGATGAAAAACCTTTTCCAAGATGCGTATAACTACAAAGCTGAAAATAGAATCAATAAAGTGACAAAAATATACGGTGATGTTGGCTAGATGAGCATTGCTGGTTACTCTGAGCCTCGATGAATCTGTAAATGCTAGAAATCGTCTATCGCCATAGGTCTCTGCTCTAGTAACTGGCATTATGAGACTACATGGTGACGCTTAAAACTATATAATTTACAGCAATGTATTATTGTATATGAAAGTTTTTTTCCTAAATCAGTGTGATAGCGATGCCAGTTTTAGGACCGATATTGTCACAGGTACCTACGGTGATGATGATTGTAAGGGTATTACTGACTATCCTGAGCATCAATGAGCTAGTCGAATGCTACAAATCGGTCATCATCGTAAGTTTCCGCTCTCTAACTAGCATTTTTAACTTTCATCATCCTGTACAAAACTATATATTTGCGTACACGACGAAACAGCATATGAAAATTTTTTCCGGAGGCTGTCTACGAAGCTAGTTATGCGACTGATAGATTCACGAAATCATATGGTGACGACGACCAGATTGCCATTATTGGTTGCTCTGGTCTTCAAGGAGTCTATGAAGTATTAGAAGCTGCCTGCTACTATAGGTCGCTGTTCTTCGAATCAGCATGATTAGGATTAATGGTAATGCTTAAAAACATGTAATTTAGATCTACTCACTGTAGTAGATGAAAATTTTCATCATCGATGAGTGTGATAATCATGCCGGTTATGGGACCAATAGGGCCAAGAAAGCTTCCGGTGATGGACATTAAACGCGTACTGCTGGTTATCCTAATTTTTGATGAGTCGGTAGAATGTTACGAAACGGCGATCACCGTAGGTTTCCGAAATTCCAACAGCTATTGTTGACCTTAAAGGTGTTTATTCAAGCGACATATCTAAGTTTTTTGTATTAGCATCTTTCATATTCAGATAGCCTTGCACTAACAAATATTAGCCACATGAGCATCCTGATGCTGCCTGACGTACACCTGCAGTCTGTATCGTATTGAAGAAGCAGTCAGTATATAGAAACATTTTATTAAATTTGTGACGCATGATCATAAATCGCAGAAAGTAGAGGGATACCAAATATGTGTGCGTTTCTCGATTATGAGATGGTCAGCTTCATTTTTAATAAGACTCAGTTGAACTTGAGTAGCTTTATCTGTAGTACATTGTGACCGGTACTTAGGGTGACCGATAGACCGGTGTCACCGGTTGGCACGGTGCATCGGTGAGACCGATGAACGGTGAACCGTAGACCGATCACACCGATGACCACTGTTACTATTGCATCCCTAGTTATACTACTACTTTTTGGTCGTTGAAATTCGACGCTTCTAACAACCAAAACTTTGCAAGAGGTTCTATTTTTATTTATTGTTCGCGAAATGTATTCTTGTCTTGTTTATATTTATTTAGATATATAATGAACTGGTATGCAATAAAAGAAACTGTATATTTGAATGTTTCCGGAAATTTCTTGTTGTACAAAATTCAGCCGTCTACTTTAAGCGAAGTCAGAGGGTGCAGAAAGAAGCATATATAGTTCCTCTTATCGTCACGTTAAATAAAAAAATGTCCTAATGTTAACAAAGAAAATAAACAGATCTTTTGTAATTCAACCAATTCTATTCATTTGTAAGACGAGGAAAAACCTTTAGCTGAGTTTTCGTTGTATGAATGTTACAATTGTTTCTTCGAACAATATTGTACTTTCAGATATTCAATCCTATATGCTTCTCTTCCGTTCTTTTCTAACTGTATAAGTTTCCAAACTTAAACATGTTGTTTCATGCCAGAATGAAAACACAATAGAATTTCAATAGCTCTAAGAAAAATAGATCGTTAAATAATGTAGCAACAGATTCTTAATACCATAATCATGACAGAAAAAAAGGATCTAGAAATTTTTATGATCAAACAAGCATTAGAAACACGAAACGAAAATATACAAATAACGGTAACTATGTTACATCAGAAGTCAATGAGAGTTACTTTTTAATTGTGAGAAAAATAAAACAAGAGTTAGACAAATAGATAACAGGATAGATTCTAATAGTTTTGAGAGTAAATGACCCAGATCTTGTAGAACTGAGACATTTGTCCTCATAAATTGAAAGCTGATGTTCAAGTATTTTGTAAGTTTAAGTCAGAGAGATCAATTTACCAATTGTTAAGTCCTTTTCCCCCAGTTTCTTTATTTCTTCTTTCTTCACAAAAACAAAACGAATGAATCAAAAAACAAAAGCAGCAAAGAATGTTCTTTCTCTCTCTCTCTTCTCTTCCACCAGTTGGTTCCATCTCCTAACTATGATAGACGGATAAAGATGGCCGTCTTATGTCAGGAGATGTCTCTACTGACATAACACCAATGCATCATTGTTAATCTATGCAAACTTCTAATAATAAGGCAAGATTTCTCTTATCTTAACTATTCGATGGCGCATTTCCAACAGTAGTTCTATTACAAAAAAGAAGTAAGCCTAATTCAAAAATTTGTTTCTTATTTTGATAAAGAAGATTGCATAATCTTGGCAATTGAAAGAATTCAATGAAGTTAGGTTTCCTGGAAACTGCAAAAAAGTTATGAATTTGCGAAATTCCATAAAAAAGAAGAATAAGATTTGAAAGAACTTTAAAAAGTACAAACTATGATAAGATTCAAATAGAATCAAGAAAGTGAAAAGTTTTCGAAAATCAAAGAAAGTTAGAGTCCTAGCACCATGAGATATGTCTTTCGAACAGAGAACCTTAGGTTTATAGATGAAGATGAAGAGAAGTGTCTTACACACATTCACAAGGGAACAAAAAAAGAATTGCTGATGGGTGAGAAAACATCTTACTCTGAACAGTGTGATAACAGATTTAGAATCGATATCTTCGATTAACTAAATGCTCAGCGAAGGAACAAGATGATTGGTTGTGTGAAATCCTGTATTCTACACTATCCATATCGAATCTTCAATTACACGTATTTCTTGATGTGTTTGATTTATTTTTATATTGTATCGATGTTCAATGAATCATTACTAAAGACTTTTTAGAGAATACACATCAATATGTTTCCACATAGGTCGAGTCATCTCACTTGATTTATATCTAGTAAACAATATGAATGAAAGCCACATAACAATCAGAATTTTCTCTTGAGCTATTTTAACGGTTTTTCTAAACGATCAATTTATTAATTTTCGATTAATCATATGTTACTCGACAATGACACGTTTACTCTTTACTGAAAACTAAAAAGAAACTCTTTGAGATCCTTTTTAGTCAATACTATGAGTTAAATGCTTCAAAAAGATGTTCGATAGCATTGGAGCATTTGACTTTGAGATTATTTGCATTCGGATGAAGATGGGAAAGAGAGGACGCTTAAAATAAAGTGTATTCTTACAAAATGAAGAGGATGTTGGACTTGATTTTATTGCTGTCAAGAAAACAAACCAAACTTCGATAATGACGACAACTAACTAACATGAAGATTACTATTACCTGGCTTTCACTTATAGTAAATATTGAATCATTCATGATATTACACTATGTATATTATTAATTTAATCTCTAGTTAGCTGCAAAATAATATTACGTAGAAAGCAGCTGGTTTGGTTTGATTAAAAATTACTGTTTATCAAGGTCAAAAAACGTTCATAGAATACTTACATGGTTTTTGGCCAGTGGTTGTAGTTGTAGTTGTAATTGTACTTGTAGTTGTACTATTCATCGCTATTCATTATCATAGAAAATTTTGTTCATACAAATGAGATATTTTAGGTTTGATATGCCTTGTATATCTTGTCTTTTATGCAAAACGTCTGCGTTCATTAGAGAATGAACAGTCAGTAAAATTGTTGATAATTCAATGCGATGTGATTTGATTGAATCAGATCAAAACGAATTGAATTGAATTTTACTGAATCCATCGAGACTATCCAATATTATGCTATTAATATCAACAGTGTGAAGGAAATGAATTTCAAAGGATAATTGAAAGAAGATAATAATAGTGTAATGATAAATTTTTACGAACTCTCTCTTTGTCATTTATCTCGCCATTAGATAGTCTAATTTCCTATATTCTTCTTTCCTGAAAAAATTCTCGAAACTTTGGCACATTGAACCATGATCTGCAGCAGAAGTAGCCGTGTCATAAATGACTCAACAATGTGCATTCTGCACTTGTAAGTGTTTTAAAGGGATAACTAAGTCATTAATATTATAAGCTACAAAAAAATTTCCATACACATTTGAGTTACTAATGTCGATCGCAGTTATTTTGATAGAAGGCTACTTAGCAAAACTGAATATTCACTAGCATCAGTCTCAGATACAAAGGAAACTCTGAATAGAGATAGATATGGTATATTAGAATTGATTTGCTTTCATGGGGATGCTAACATATGACATGTTCTAAAGACTCTCTAATCACATAGATGGATCAATCGCTCAATTTTTATTTTTGCTTCCTCATATACCTGTAGAGATTTACGGCATATTGCTGCACTGCTAGCTATGTGTAGCGGATTATTCTTCAAATCAATGGACATGGTTCATGACAACAGATAAAATGTTTTTGTTTGAATGATTATATTTCGTTTTATCCGTGTTATATTTCAGCTATTTCTTCTTTTAAAAGATCATTAATTCTTTCCTACTGCTTCTAGGATAAAATGAACTACATAAATGAGGATGTGTGGACGATGAAGAAATAAATTTAAAAAGATTCGTCTTTCATTCCAGCGTCTAGACCACTGTTCATTTTCTTACTTGGAGTTGGTGGGCAAAGTCGCTGATTGAAACTCGACACTGGATAACAAACAGGACGATTGTGACAACGAGGGTGGTGAACACATCTATGATTAGGTTCGTAACAAGTGTTGTCTGAGTCTCCACATTCAACTAGCTCAGAACAATCAACGAATATATCGACACAAATACCAATATCAATAGCGCCTGCTACATGATAACAGGCACATGCACTATTTGGTGAACATCGACCATATTGAGGTATTCCATCACAGAATTTGGATTTTACTTGTACTAATGACATAAAATAATAGTAGAACATGTAAAACAAGACAAGAATCAAACCTGTGAAGCTGAAAATGAAGATTGTTCAACATTAGATGAATAAAAAACAAAAAAAAGAGATTTTAGAATCACCTGAATAGAACGAATAAGAAACAACAAACGATGGTTGAAAGGGTAGGTTATCATTTGCCCCAAATTGTGGTTCCCTAAATTAACCCCCAAATCGTATCCCCATTTGGGGAAAAAAAGCAATTAATGTAAATTTTGGTCACCAAATGGGGATTTTTGTTTTGGGGAATTTTTCATTTGGGGATATTTTTCTTAAAATACACTATAGATATACTGCAATTCAACAGCATCTTATTTCTTGTACTAAACAGTATCAATTAGAATAAAAGTTTTTAGCATGATCATTTG
>CAJNSZ010001870.1:4205-20256 GCA_905329745.1 Rotaria sp. Silwood2
AACAACTTGGCACGAAATCTTATTAATGAATTCTGCTGCTGAATCGCATATTAATGGGTTTTGCACATTGTACAAAATTTTTTCGGACATCATGTAGTTATGTCTCTGTCTGTAATTTTTCAGGAGTTTGATTTATTTGATATTATACTGATAGAGGATTGACTACTCTATCTACCAGTATGGAAAGAAAAATTTTGCCATTGGTTTTGGAACGAAAAAGATGGCTTTCAAAAAGCACTTTGGGCAGATTTCTAGAGACCCTTTCCCAATAATCCGGTAATGAAGCATCCATTGAGGACATAAATTACATCATTCGATGCAGTTTCAAAATCTCTTTCTAACAGAATATGTTTGAAACTAAAATTGAACTTTATTATCAAAAAAATTAAAAAATCCAAACAAGTGAGACATGCAATACTAAATTCAACCGCGGAACCTAACTCTACACTAGACTTTTAAGGTTATCATATCAGTTTGTCGGCCATCCATTGATCTACTAAAACCTTCAAAGTCAAATACATTTACATACGGCTAAGTCAAAAATTATCAAAAAAATTTCCAGTTGTTCTTATAATTTTGGCCAGGTAAAAATAACATTCTTCTTTTGTTCGACTTTTTTTCATTAAATTAAATAGGTTTTAAATAATTCTAAGTTGATATTCGGATAGAGCATACTTGAGTGTGTATGTATTGATTGATAGACAAATTCAAGCAACGAAAGGAAATATAAAAATAAACTGATAGATTAAAAAAATGTTTTGTTCTTATAATTTTGTCCACTACTGTATATTCGTAGTTAATTAAACAAAAACAAAATGAAACCTAAACTAATTAATGTTGTTTACTTGTCTGCTGAACTCGTGTTCCTCTCTCTGAAGATAAACAGTTTTTATTTATAGTCAATAAGCGTGCTGCTTTTTGTTTATGGATAAATTTTGGTTTATAATTAATGATAATTTGAAAATAATGCGACTTTTTTGATGGATCGATTTGATCATAAACTCTCATTCCCTGAAATGTCTCTTTCGAACTTGTCACATGATAATCATTTGCTTCATCTTCATCTGAAATTTTTCTCATAAAGAAATTGATGGCAATGAAAATGGTTTTCGCCAATTTTAATGCAATTATTTGATACTCAGTCCATTTGAATCGAATGAAGAATATTTGTGCTCATAGAATAAAGAATTTACTTATCCTCCTTTTATCATTAAAAGATTGTACTTGTATTTATTTCACAAAGCAAAGAAAGAATCATGTTCCAGTAGAAAAAAAAAACACTTTTTGGGCAACCAAAATTGTTTTTCCTCTAATAAAAGTGTTTTTCCTAGTGAAAAAACTGGTATTCACAAGGGCATAGCTATCTTGAAAGCCATAGGTAAATGAGCGAAAGTTGTTGGAAAATATTTGGGTTTATAGACAAACAGTAACATAGAGTCAGCTCCTATTACAAGACTTCTATGAAAAGATACATATTATATTCCATTAAAAAACATGTGTTTTTATACTGTGGAGAAGATGTGGTCAAATTTATCGATATTTGACTTATCCGAGTAAATACCACGTATTGGTGTATCTTGAAGTATGATGTGCACATCAAAGGTTGACGTAATTTTACAGTTATCATTTGCTAAGGTGAGGAATTCGAAAAAGCCTTCTAGTGTTCAAGTTAAATCTCGACAAAAATGCTTTCTACTCAAATAGTGATTAAAATAGTAATATTCTGATCAAGTTTTAAATAGAAAAATATCCATTAAAATTATATTTCAAGTCTTCATTTTGGTTGCTGCTATCAGATTTGAGAATCTTTTCAATCATATATCAGAGATGATCGTGACATAAGAATATGGATACTAACTTTTGAAAGCGATAACATCATTGTATCAAGCCTTAAAAAATTGCAATGGACATACTCCGTTTAAGAGTATTATTGAAACTTGCTATGCTATCAGAGCAGGACAGAGCAAGGTGTACAAAAACGCCCTATGATGGTCTCAGGTATGTTATCATAGTTGGACGAATTTTTCAAGTAATGTTGAACTCGAAATCTTCTTATGGATTATGATGAAACTCGTTCCTGAATTCCACTTTTCTGACCAAGATTCGTCCAATACACAAATCAACTGAAAAAAAAAGGATTTTTCGGCCTGCTAAAATCCAGAGTGACAGAAAATTAGTATAGCGACATTTATCGATGTGTACAGCTTGCGTATTTGCTTTTAGTTCAAAAAGCAATCAAAATAGCGAACGGTTACTAAGTGATATTTCTAAGATGACTTTATTCTATATTTAGACCAAATAATCAGAACATGAATCACGTCAATATTTATTTCGAATTGTGATTTAATTTTGTATTTCAATCAATTGAAATATACAACTGTTTGTAACTTATATTTCAAATTTGACTTTATTTTATATTTAGATTGATGTACCATTTCAATACTTGATTGAGTTTTCATTTCAATATTCAATTTCATTTTCTATTTAGATCAATTGATGTAAGAAAGAGTAAGGTCAGTCATATTATAAACATAATTCTTTTTCATATTTAGATGAATTGGCCAGTTGAATATTTACGCGAATTTTCATTTCAAATTGTAATTTGGTTTTGTATTTAGAGCAATCGAAATTAGTAATGGTAAGGTAACTCACATTTCTAATAAATTTTTATTTTATATTAAGATTAAATAACGGCACCTATACTACGTGAGTTTTTATTTGAAATGGTTATTTAATTTTCTGTTTAGATCAGCTCACTGAACTATACTTAGGCTAGTTTTTATTTCTAAATATTATTTGATACTGTATTCAGATCAGGTGAAACAAGCAACATTTAGGTAAGTCATATACTAAATATGATTCTTACTCTATACTTAGATACACTAATCAAAGCAATAGTAAGGCAAGCTTTGTTTTAAATTCTTATTCATTTTTGTATTTTAGATTAATCAAAACGACGAATGGTTGGGTAAGTGATATTTCTAATAAGATTCTTGTTTTATATATAGGCCAGATAGCCATACCAATGATGAGGTAAACTTTTTATTTCTAATTGTCATTCAACCTTCTCTTTAGATTAATCGAAACAAACAACGCTTAAAGAAGTCATATTTTATTTACGATTTTTATTTTATATTTAGATATGCTATCCTGTTTAATGATAAGGTAAGCGTTTATTTCTAGTTATCATTTGTTTTTGTATCTAGATCAGTCGAAAGAAGTCACGACAAAGTAAGTTACATTTCTAATAAAATTCTTGTGTTATATTTAGATCAACTAAGCGAAGAAACACTGAAGTAAGTTTTCATTTCTAATTGTATCTGGCTCTATCTTGAAATATATCAAAACAATCAACGCCAAGGCAATTTCTATTTAACACAAAACTCTATATTTAGATCAACTAACCAGTTGAATACTTATAGGTGCATTTTGATTTCAAATTATTATTTAGTTTTGTATTTAGATCACTCGAAACGACGAATGATTAGGTAATATACATTTCAAACATAGTGTAATTTTTCATTTAGATCAACTAAACAATCCAATAATTTGATAAGTTTTTATTTCAAAGTGTTATTTAATTTTCTATTTAGATCAAGTGAAACCAGTAATGGTTAGGCAAGTTGTTTTTCAAATAAGATTCTTATTTTATATTTATATCAACGAATCAAATAAATAGTTATGTAAGTTTTTATGTTAAACTGTAATTCAATTTCGTATTTAGATCAATCGAAACAAGCAATGGCAAGGCATGTTATAGTTCAAATATGATTTTATTTTGTATTTAGATCAGCTCAAGGGATCGATGGTGTGAGACGGTTTCATTTCAAATTGACGTAAAAAGTGTTATTCGGATCTGCATAAGACGTAGACGAAAACGTAAGTATCTGTTAAACTATGACTCTGAATTCAGATTCAGATGAGTGGAATTGTTCACTTGTCTACGATAATTTCAAAAGGATATGAGAATTTAGTTAGTCTTGTAATGCTTAATAAGTTAGGAGGTGGCCCTCGGATATGAAACGGGAATGATATGAGACTTGATTCGTGTTGATGGAATTATTGGCATCCTTACTGTCGTTAGCGATGTCGAGATGCTGTGAATATTTATATAGCTGTGCCGTGATTCATATCATGTACGGTTAAGAGGAGTCGATAGAGACGTGTCGTTGTGTTCTGTGATTTTTAATGAATCGTTCTAATAGTATAGTAATAGTGTACGAAACCCTATTTTTGCGTTTCCAATAAGGGTTTCGTACAGAACCAGGCTTGTACGAAACCTAAATTGGTTTCGAATTCGTTGCAATTCTTGGAAGCCTTATAGGTTCCGTACGGTGCCTATTTTTTTTTCAGTGTTGGCACATACATTGTTGAGAAGGAATAACAGACTAATTTGCATGTCGACTGGCGCTCTCCCGGTTGGTTGTCGATTGTTGAAGATAGCATCTCTTTGTCTCGTTCATCGTCACTGACGGTAATAAGGGCATCACTCTGAACATTTACTTCATCCTTTGAGTCGCCATTCAATGGTGATAAATCAATAATCTCTTCACTTTCTGCTGTTTCTACTTTTCTCTTCTTGCTCCAGGAAAATGGATGAATGACGGGATACTTTTTGGCCATTGAATCACTGCGATCTTCCTGTTAGATCAAACCTTCACCCTTCTTCTCTGTTTATTTAAACCAAATGACAACTATATTTAGTCATAATAGAAGGGAAAAATTCATGGGATGGAATATCCAATATATGTGAAACAGAAACAAGGACAAATCCAACGAAGAGAGCGAACAAAAAGATACAGGCACCACAAGAAGAAAATAACATATGCATATAGGAAAGAAAGAGAATAACAAAGGTAATGAGGCGAGTAATATACATCACTGCCTAATACTTCTGAATATCTCAAATCTAAAGTCATATTCTTATCTCAAGTTATTCTTCTCTTTTATGGAATCAAAGGATAACTGATATCTGGCTACCATCATATCCATTCGACATCGAGATGGCCACTATAAGAATCACGCATCAAAGAACATTAAATCTTCTGTCTGTCTCTGCAAAGATAGTAACGACCATAATTGCATAAGAGGCGTGAAAACTATGTACTGTCATGGGATATCAAGTTCAAAATTAGATGCGGTTCAAGCCTCTAAGCCTCATTGACTTCGTTGCCTATTGGACCCACACCCACATCCAAGTATTAAGGTATTCAACTATTGAACTAGTGAGAAGTACCCCGAACCGGATGCAGCACATGAGGGCGCGATTAACGCTTTCAAAGAAGGGGCGCTGAAAGATGGAAAGTCGCATAATCGATTACTTGAAGTTTGAAATGAACACTTGTATTCAAGTTTCAAGTTTGACACCAACGGTTGCTGAACAGAAACGTTTAGATCAATCGGACAGAAAGACACAGTGGTTATGTACTTGTTTCTCTTTTATGAAATTATGTAAATAAATAATTTCCTGAGAGTGCAAAAACAGGACTTCTACGAAAAAGAGTTGAGCTAATTCGTAGACGAGCGTTACTTCTTTAATGTTATGTTTACATCAATAAGATATGAACCTATTTTGAAAATCACATTGCTCCATGCAATCCTAAAAGATATTAGTATTCGAAACGCATGCCTCGGTTTCGTTTGCATGATGCATGCTTTTCTTTTCATTATATCTCTCCTAGTCAATCAATAAACTAAAACGTCTTATTTAGATCATTCGTTCATGTCAAAGACGACACATCTATATTAATACAATAAATGTAATATTCTATTGCACAATTACAAAAAAAAATAATATAAAAGGTAGTTGAGTAGAGTACAAAACTTTCAAGTCGCATTGTCTGACTTTCAAACGTTATCGTATGATTTTATGAGACAGAGAGTGTAGGTGTCAGTGCTGTAGTGTAAAGAGGACTCACATTCACATCCACATCTTGAACATGTATTCTCAGACGATTTAAACTAATAATTTGAATCGATTGTAAATATCAGTGTAATTGAATCATTTAGTTTGCCATTGCTCATGAAAGCTGTAGCGTTCATTTTTTTAAATGTTAGATTCGATATACAAACAAGAGACAACAAACAAAGATCGAAATATTTTCTTTTTATTAAATAGAATGATCTCAGCAAAGCACATGCATATGACACAATAATAACACAAATTATAAATCAAAAGTTTCTCAATTCCATGTAAATATTCACTGTCGCGGAATTGCTGTCATAGTGTGCTGTTTTTCTTTGTTGTTCTATTTATCAATTAGTCCAGGTCCATTACCCTGGTCAATATGACCATCCGGAGGAACACTTGGATCTTCTCGTTTGATTCTGTATACTTGGAACTCACGTTCTTGATCGATGCCATCTGACTTGACTAATGATGATTGTTCAATCGAATTTTCTAAGAGTCGGTTTAGTTTCGTTCGTGGGCGTATGTCTCGTTGAGTCATCGTCAAAGTTCGACCTTCAACTTGATTATGGCAGTTGTTGGCAACCAACAGAAGAAAGATAATGGTAAAACCAATGACGACACCGTCTGACACAAGCTTAACTTGCATTGTTCACCAAATAAAATGTAATGATAAATCAATTTATTACAATATTTTAATGGATGTTGCTTGAATAATCTCACTTTTATATACCTGCTCATTGAGAGAGAGAGTCATTTTTCCCATACTTATTTTTAAGAACCTAATGACGTCAATGGTCCTTGACTTAACGCATAAGCGATGACAAAAAAGATGCTATTTTTATAGTTTATGCATCATCATTATTACCTACATTACGATACTCACCTTCGTAAGCGTATGTGGGAAAAAAGGTGATGCATATGAAGTGATAGTATCCAAAATAGAATCGATCAATTATGTGAATCATGACAAATTTTTGAAAGAATCATCCATATCGATCAAAACGAAAACTATTTTCAGACAGTAAACAGTGACAAGGGTGTGGGTGTGTAGACGTTACCACAATACTAAGTAGTATTTCGATTTTTCAGTAAAATCTTATTAAGTGGGAAGTATCCATTCGATTGATTCAAAATTTTCGACAAAAATCGAATAAAAAATAAGATGTGCATGCTAGGATAGAAGAATAGTTCGATTTTTTCCTAATATTACGGTTGATGATTGCTGAGTGTTTGGTGTTTATGGTGGTGATTTATATAATCTCAAGCCTGTTGACGTTTTCAGTGTTCTTTAGGAGTACATGAGAGTGAAGATATAACATGTCTATTTTTTTGAATATCATTTCGTTCTGGATCAAGTTTTTCATGCAATGTGTTTGCAATAGCGTCATTTAGCTGCCAGTGACTATTGGAACAAGTAAATTTTTGATATTTACAAGTATATAGTTGACCATCGGTGACATGAGAATCGAGTATATCGCGGGAAGTTAGCATGATGAGCAAATTGTATATGATTCCTTGGTTCAGAGTATTGTTGAATATTAATCACATGACATTTATCTCCAGGACTATTTAGAAAGAGTTGGTGAAGTTGACAACCTATTAGGAATTTATCGAAATCTTCTCATATTTGTTTCATCGTAGATGGGTGGATGCAGGTTAGTAGAGAATTGACTATCGATTATTGGAAATAAACGATTGTATTTATGAGAACGGTTGATATGAATAATAATCGAAGAGTGTGACTGTATGAATTCTGTGACAAGAGATAATTATTATTTGATAAATTTTGATGATATGGACATGTTGTAAATCGTTTTTTTTATTAGCTTCATTAATCAAAGCATCGACTACTGGAGGTGATGTTTTTCTGATGAATAAAAGTAACTCGGTAAGGTTTTAACGATTGGAACTTGTATAAATTTTTTCTTTCGTTACTTTTGTCTAGTTTAAGATACTCCTGATCTTTTTTCAGTGTTGGCCGAGTGGATAATTGAGTTATAGATTGGAGCTTTTGTTGTTGACAGTAATTATCACTTAACATGGAAAAACAGCAACTATTATGGATATCAACGAATAACAGATCACATAGATGCATCGTGTCCATATAGAATCATTCCTTTTTAATGTCAATGTTGGAGCCTATGAAAAAGTAGAATTAAAATTTGATAAATATAGTAAAAGCAAGAATACATATGAGTAGAAGAGATGATGGATGATTGCTAGGAAGTTTCAATCTAAAACGGTATAATGTTTCATACATAATCATTATATAAAACTGCCATTGCTATGACAGACTTTATGTAGTCAATATGTAGTTTGTGTTCAAAATGGAGTTTTATTCTCTCTTTTCGATTCAATTTTTATACGAAGTAATTACAAAACCTTCGATGTTATTGGATTAGTATGCTTTATATAGACAACACTCTGTTGTGATCCGAAATAGTTGACCACCAAAAATACTTCAGAAAAAGAGAAATACAGTTCATTGTTCTAGTTTCATATAATCCTTTTCAAATAGATACTATTTACCCCACAATATGCTGACGACAAAATTTGCCTTACTTGATTCAAGTATGTGAAATTGAATTTGCCGATGTGTTTCTTGTCTTTTAGAAGATTGTACCCGCTAGATGTATTTATCTAAAATAGAAACAATGCAAAATTATTTATTGTAGACTAAGAAGAGTTAAAAAATGTATAGAATAACCAAAAAAGTGAGTAGCAAATTATTTGATATTGGTGGACAAAAAGACACACATCATCTCACTACTTTTCAAAATTGTATCTGTTCATTAAGATACAAGAATAGTATGAGAGAGAGAGAGAGAGCACACGAATCAAAATTGCAGAAAAGAAAAAAGTTAAAGAAAGAATAGTGCTTGAATAATTATAATTGAATCGATTCGAAGAAAATATGCAGAATAATTAAAAACTATTGAACATAAGATAAACAAAAGCTACACTCTAACTTAAAATGTGTTGCATTTATGTGTCGTGAGTTATTGTGTCGTGCATCCCAGCATAAAAATGTGTCGCGCTTAGAATGTATCGTATACAATTTTGTCGCATTCTGTTTGTTCACTATTCATTCACCGTTTTTGTTATGCATGCACAGCCATATATAAGCAACACGGTTGAACGTAAGGAAGATAAATATTTTCACAATAATTTTTTTCTAGATTATTACTCGACATTTTATTGGTCGAGAAAATGCCAATCTCGATCAATATTCGAGAAAGGACTACCCTGAACCGGTCTGACGAAGATCGTGTCAACTCGAGGCTGGTCAGATCTCAAGATCTAACCTGCTTGAGTTTTCAAAATAGGAATAATTATAATGGAATTAAATTTTAAAAAATTCATAATATGCTTTTTCAGAAGAACCAATAAAAAATGTGTCGTGCTCTTGCTGGACAAAATGTGTCGCAACGAGGGTGTGGGTGTGGATGGCATCTTCTCTTCACCTAAACCCACATCCACACCCAGTGTGATGTATTGTCTTGGGGAGGCATTCATTTTTGGCCCGATCGTCATTTTTCCGCTTGAATTGTGCATTTTTGTCACCGATCGTATTGTTGCCCAACCCTCAAAAAAAGCAAATCATACGACGCAAAAATCTTCATCTTCAATTTTTTTCCTTTTGCAAGTTTCTTGTCATGGCAGAGAATTACTCATCTTTTTCGTTCTTTCCATTTGTTTTTACTTTCTTATCCAACTATTTGCTTTGTTTTATGAAAATGGAAACTTGGTTGAGAAGGAAGACAAAATGCCACAGCCGCGTTACAAGAACAACCTTCATTCTCGGTTTGATGTTTTTCGTCACAGGTAAATATGCATCACAAGGGTGTTCTATTTCAACTCAGTTACAATTCTTGATCATCAATACGAGCGATAAATGCGTATACAACAGCTTGTTCTTCGATTGGATCGATGAGGCTCGGTGTGGATGAGGATGTGAGTGAAGGTGATCTCCTTATTCTAACCCAGCCACCCAACCACATCAATTGAAGAACAAGTAACTGTATACGCGTTTGTTGCTCGTATCGACAATCGAGAAATTAGTGCTGAATTGACACAGAAAAGAAACACACAACACGAGTACAGTGACAATGAATTGTGCCTATTAGTTTGAACAAGACGAAAAACCTCAAGATAATTCTATTGTCAATGTTATTGGTGCATTACAACCACGTAAAGAATGTCAAATTACGATTTCCTATGTTTCTGAATTGGATCTCGTACAAAATGGTCGCACGATTCATTTTGTTGTACCGACTATTATTGCTCCTCGTTACAATCCTATTCAGGTTGATTTCAGCCAAAAAGATGTCTATGCCATCAAATTTGCCTAAGCAAATTTCAGTGTAGTTGAGAAAAAAAGTCTACGGCCACACTCCGTCTGTTTGTTAGCGAGAAGATTCTCTTGGAAAATATTTTTATTTATTCAGACATTTGCTCATCATTTCACGCTCCATCAATTCTTGTACATTTAGATTAAAATGAGCGCACTTGTGGAAGATGTTATGAACAATTTTAAACAGGTGTATCCGGAAGATTCAATTCTGGTGTACAAAGCTGAAGGCGGGTGGTCTCACTGGTATTATGGGAGAAGACTATTAAGAGTTAAATTAGAAGACGGACAGTGGTTGCTTATTTACAAATTATTAAAGTCATCACAAACTGATATAAGTTCAGAAGAAATCAAGGCCAAAGCGTTTCCTTTTGTTTTTGATACAAAAAGTGAAAAAGATCCTATAAAAAGGCGGGATACTCTTCGTGATAAATTGCAAAATATATTTCCTAATCGTCATGTAAATGTGTTCGTTACTCCAGTTGCTTGGCATCGCGACAGCAATAATATCACAGGTGCTGCATCTTTCATAAAGGAATACGGATCGGCCGTGGATATCGTTTTGAACTAAATACATAATACGATGTGAATCTTGACTTGCAACATCCATTTTTTCCTTTTTTTTAAATTTGTGTTTGCTTACAATAAACTTTCATGGCGCAACAATACGAATTGTTATTCCACTATCTACAACCATGAATTGATTATTGCACAACTTCAAGCTGCTGACATCGATGAAAAGAATTTTTTTCTTTCATTGAAGAAGATAGAAGTGATGTCTTGTTGAAAACCAATACTCTTCACTATGATGTACGTTTGATTGAACGAAGAAAGTCACTCAAAATCGGAAAGCAAAACTTTCTCTCGATTGTGATATGTGGTGGTCTCACGGAGACTCTCCTACAGAACTGGATGATGTTTTCCAGTCACTTGGTAGTCCAACTTTTCCGAGGTATATTGCTGATCAGTCAAAAATCATCAGTTCTTGCAAAAAATCTTTCATTAGCATCCCGCCGGCAATTTCGGTTCAAAATCGCGATTGAGACTGTAGTACTACTGTCGTATACCAATCGTTAGAGTGCAATTTGCTCTACAAAATCTGAATTGATCCGGTACCGGTCAGTCTCATCTCCTGTCAATATTGTTGTGCATCTCTGTTTCTTCCATGCACATACTGTAATTACACTGAAAAAAACGTTTCGTACATACTACGGAACCTAAAAAGGTTTCGAATTCGTTTCAATTCTCTGAACCATTTTAGGTTCGGTACAGACCACTTCGAAAAACTTGAAAAAGTGTTCTGAGTCAATGACAATCAATTTTAGTCACCCACATTTTTGTACAAAACCTTTTGAGGGTTTCGTATTGTCTTCCTAAATGGTTCCGTAATCATACAAATTTTTTCGCAGCGTACCGAACCATTTAGGAAGACAATACGAAACCCTCAAAATGTTTCGTACAAAACTTTGGGTGACTAAAATTGATTGTCATTGACTCAGAACACTTTTTCAAGATTTTCGAAGTGGTCTGTACCCAACCTAAAATGGTTCAGAGAATTGAAACGAATTCGAAACCTTTTTTTCGTTCAAAGTACCTTTTTTGGTTCGGTATCGTACCATTTTTTTTCAGTGTACCGTGATTCAGTGAGCATCAGTAGATATTAGATTTGTTTATTTTGGCGTCAAATGTTGTACACAACTATAATTAATATGTATAGACTTGTTTTAGTCTAGGTATTCGATGAATGAGAAAGAATCTGGGATAATTCTAATCTTGTCTCATTTCAAATCAAAGTATTCGACTTTGGTACATACGTACTATGCAATGATGAAGACGATACGTGTACAGCGACATGGGAGTCGGGGTGTGGGTGTGGATATGTGGGTGTGGGTGTGGGTGTGGGTGTGGGTGTGGGGTGTGTGTATGGATTCTCCTTTGAATGACACCCTACCACTCCCACACCCTCACCCCACACCTACATCTACACCCACCCACAGCCCATCGATGCCTTATTTTCCATCAAGTATTTTTCAACGTCATTCTACTCCAAATCGTTTTTTTTATTGTTTTTGTTTGATATTGTGCAGGAAACCAAAACAATGATCGATTATGTACACTAAAATAAAATGTGTCGCATGTGTCGTACTTTGCGGCACAATGTACGACACATTAATATGCAACACGAAGAGCTCGTTGCAACACATTGCTTCCAGCGGACGTACGACACATTTTTAACACATGGTTCGAATCCATTTTTCGGCACAATGATTATTTTTTTTTAAATTCGAATATGTACTATTTTTTCAGTTAATTACAAATAGTAGCACCTATTCTTGGATTTCAAGACAGTAAATCTTAAGATCTAGCTGTCTCGAGACCATTTGATCTCTATCAGACTACTTCGAGGCAGTCCATTCTCGATCATTTGGCGATCCTTTGATATGTTCTCCAAAATTAAATGATCGAGAAATAATCTAGAAAAAAAAGGCATACGAAAATGTATAAGTGAAATACGTCCAATAGGCTCGATAATATGCAGCTGCACTCGCGAAAGGGTGTGGGTGTGGATGTGGTTCTTCCCTTTGCTTACACACACACCTGCCACATCCGCACCCTCCTTATTCCCACTGTTTGAAAAAGCAATATGCGATCTTTTTTTCCAAAATTTAGTTTAAAATGAAAACAACCAGACTTTGATGAAGAGAAGGTGATGGGGATAAAAAATGTTAAAGTAGTTTGCGTAGTTTTCAAGGTTACCTATGAGTATAATTCTCAGATGTCCAGGTCATAAATCCCAAAAACTACAAAAGAATATTTTCTTTCAGAAACTAGAAAATANTACCGATACTCAATTCTTTATTGTAAAAAATGTTTACAGGTTGTTTTTTTAAGAGATTTCAAAAAAATCGAATGGATGTTGCTACTTGCTTAGAAAAGAAATCGACTAAAAATATCTCTTTAAACTACGCATCATGTTCTATCTATGAAAAACACATAATCTTTCCATATCTATCTATTCGAGTGCAACAGAGTGTTACATATTTCCAAGAACTTTTGTATCACCTGTCGTGCTCGACTTGAATACGACCCAATGACACAGAGGACTGGAATGAAGCATGGACTCGACTTCTCACGTAGTATGTTACGAAAATATGGATGTGTGTTGAATTATTGTCGTAGCATGGACTCATCTAAGCTATGCGCCATATAAGAGCTTCTAGCAAGTTTCTGGTAAACGAGATATATTGATCTGGCAATAGTCGTTGAAAAACAACTCAGAACCATCAACTTAAGACAATATGTCTGAATGTATCAACAATGCAGTAATAAAGGAAAATCACTTGACTGTTGGTTTTGGGGTTTTAAGCTAATAGGTCTTCGCAATGGCAAAAATCATGCATTCATATTTTTATTTTTATTCTTGGTCTTATTCATGGGATTATTGTTGCTACAATGGTCGTTTTCAAGTGAGGAGTTCATCAAACGTGTTTATCTTTTATTGTTCTACTGTAGTATAAATATGAAACAACAATATGAGCACGATCTTGTTCATAACCCTTCTTGATAAATTAGGAAATATGGCTCAATTCATAATATAGTCTGAAAATCCCAATTTTCTTAATCCTTGAATATGATTTTCGTATGTGGTGTGATTGATTGGCCACTCGTAATTTGAGTCTACACTCACTCTTAAGTCTTCGAACAAACGACTGACAAATGTTTTCTGAATCTGTGTCAGTATATCGTTAAGGAGTATTTTTTTCATGTTTTTGGACTCCATAGCATGAGTTCTAGAAGCAACTTTTACAATTGTCTGAAAGATTTAACTATATCTGAAATATCTTATAAATGAGTTAATGGTAAGTCTTGAGAATTTCCAATAGTTGTTGGGTGTATCTATATTTTGGCTATCTATGATAATGTGATTCTAATCAATTGGTAGGAAAAAAATGGAACAGCTTTTGCCTAGCTTTATAATACATCGAATGTTTCAGTCTTCTTTGATGACCGCTTTCTGTATTCATTGGTTTCTAAAGTGTTTATGGGCTATCTAGAACATTCAGTTCTCTTGAGAGCTAAATATTGTGGACACAATGCAATCGAATTTACTGCGAGTTTTGATTGACTATAAAAACTATCAAATCTTTTTAGTGAACAAAATTATTGGAGGCAATACCGTCATTCGATTTCTCTGAACAACCGTAACCATAAATGAAAACATTGATGAACTGATTACAAAGCAGGAAGAAAGACCCAAGGAAACACTTATATTGATGATGCTAGTCTTATAAAGTCGTGATTCACGAGTAAAGTAGCATAACAACAGACTTTTATCATCTACAGATTGTTCCTTGATAGCCCTTTTCCATAGTGAATATTTAATTATCTGAACGATAGATGCATTCGAGCAATCCTAGATTCACTCGAAAGATGTACTATTTATCGTGACCTATGATTTCGATGTTGCAAGTCTTTCGGTTGATCTGTAGCAAGGAAGTAATTGTGAGACTTCATGGCATGCAACAAAATATTCGAAAGTCTAGAAAAAGCAAACTTTTCTGTGCAAGATGTTCCATGCCAACATATTTAATGATTCAAATGCGAGCTTGCATTACAGAATTTAGTTTCTGTGCTCCAATTATATATACATATCATTAAAACTATGGTCAATACTTCCTTTCTATCGAATTAAAAATAGTTTTTGATCATCTGTGCAACAATGTTGCGTTTTTTCACTATCTAGGCTTTCTATTTGATCCCTAGGAATTTGGCGTACAGCACATAAATTGAAAATTGTCTAAATTTCTTTAGTGACTTCATGACGAAAATCCCAAAGATGCTTTAATCTTTTCCGATTTAAGTTCAAATCAGTAATATTTTGGTTTGGAAATAATCACGACTTAAATTTCTATGAACCTTTTATATTTCAAACGGCTTAGATTAAGTCATCTGCATTATCGGACATTTATCATTAAACTAATCTATATCCAATGATGTTGAATATCTTGAAAAGTGAAACTTGTTCATAAACAACTATAGCTCTAAGCGAAGTGACATATCATAAGGATTGCCGGAAAAGGTGATATGCTTATCAGTTAACTCTTCATTCGTTCAATTCTGTATGAAAGAGATATGTAGAAGAAAGAAATAATTAATGATTTTCAGACCTTACAATGCATGGCTTTATGAGTCCTCCAAAACTACTTAAATGGCGTCACCATACACGATGATTTTGGATAGTGAGAATTACCATTTTTGATACAGAAAACGAAGAAATGTACTGATCTTCTTGATCAGTTTCGATTAAGTCGTTTTCAAAATTTATTAAAAAATGATGATTACCGCAATTTGGATGGCAGATAATATTTTCTTGACAGCTGACTGTTTCTGAACTGTAAAATGAAAAAATGGCTTTGAAAAAATCAAAACCTCCTTGAAACTGGCTCAATGCTTCTAACCGTCTTGAATACAATCTCTCCGTCAAACATTATTGATGTACTTTTCTCATCGAGGCTTCTTTACTATACGTTTCTGTTACTGAAAAACTGAATTTTCCATCGCTTCTATCTTCTCACACCTTAGTTTTGAACCTTTTACAATAATGACTAAATACACAATAGGGTCTACTGTTTAACTGAAAGAAAAAGTTAACCAACCTTCGTTATCAACCGCCATAGCGTTTGAATTAACATTTTCGACGAATATAGCGGCCAATAAAATTATGACCGTGATAATAAATCCAAATAAATGCTGGCCATTAATTATTCCAAACATTTTTCTGAAATAAA
>CAJNSZ010001871.1:0-20246 GCA_905329745.1 Rotaria sp. Silwood2
GACCACCACCAGCAGTAAGACAAATGTTTAAAAACAAAGATGAAATACCAAAAAATCTTCAGTCAAATATAATCTATCAAGTGAATTGTAGCTCTTGTTCAGCCTCATATATAGGCAAAACAACCAGACAAGCTTGTTCAAGATTAAAGGAACATGGAGCTCCAACAGAAATACCAGTAGAACATACAAATGAAAATCTTAGACGCTCAGCAAGAATTGCTGCTATGTATGCTAATAATAATGCACGAATTTCATATTATGAGTCGGATAGTAGTGAAGATGATATTCCTAGTGCCACATATACATCAGCAATTAAGCGTCATATCACTTCAACTCAACATAAAATTGATTGGCATAATTGGAGTATCTTGGATAAAGACAAACATCCATATAGATTACTTGTAAAAGAAAGTCTAGCCATAAGTGAAAAATCACCTGCATTAAATTTAACCACAAGATCAGTATCTTTAGTTGTATATCCTGAAGGTCGTGCCATTAGACGAACAAGCCAAAAGACATCTCAATAACTTCCACTAAATACAATACCTATCCATCACGATTCTTACACAATAACTAATGTAACATAACGTTCAAACTCATTCCTATTGTATGTTTCACATGTTCAATACATACTCTTCTCATCTTAAACCTGTAACATTTCTTACTCATATTGTTAACTCTTTTCTGACTCATTTCTCATTTTACTTGTAATTCTCATTGTACTTCTCATCTTACTCGCATTTCAATCACAACGCTCTTACATTACACTCACTTGTATCTAATCTTCTACACTTTGTTATAATTGTCGCTAAAGTAGTAATAATCAATGTAATTGTCATATATCAATCCCACTAATTAATGTATATGTGTATATGTGTATATGTATTATTAACAATATTGTATTTTACTCTATTCATTTAAATATGCAATATTTCTATTTTTTCTGTAAAGTTCAATAGCTGATCCCATACTTAATTATAATTTACTCCTGTCCTATACTATTCTATATGTTATATTTTGTTCTGTTAAATGATTGCTTCCCATGTACCTTTACTTGAAAATGATAATAAATTTATCGAAACGTCGTAAAATGACGAAAAACTAAAAACTATTTGTCTTTTTATTTATTTAAGCTGCTGTAAAAACTATTTTTCATATTACTCAATTTTTTGCCCATGAATCAATATAATAGTCAGACGAAGGAAGATAAATAACATACATATCCTACCAGTATCATCGTCTTGCCGTCACACTAATATACGATTAACATCTGAAAATACAATAAAATAAAAAAGGAAAGTTAAATTTACATACTTAAACGTCTGATGAAGACAACTTTGCTTGTGGAAACGTCACAAATGAATTTTTCTTTTCAAAGTTTTATAATTTTATAATTTATTATAATTCAATTTACTTTATTACATTAATTTATTTCATACATTTAAATGTATACTAATTAAATTAATTGAATTAATTAAAAAGTTTTGAAACATTAAAGTTAAAAAGGAAATAACAAATAAATAATGAAGAGCAACATAATTAACCAATGATCAAAAAGATTCTTTGCTTCGGTTTTCATGAACAAAATGAAAAAAAATATTATATTAATATATTTGGTTAAATATATTTAACATGATCTTATTCACAGACGATCATTTGAATGAAACGCTTTGCGTCCGTTATCAAAGCCTAAAAATAAAAGAAATAATTTTGAATATATTTTTTTATTGTTTTCTTTTTCATTTATTTCGAACATTCCACTCTCAGCTGAAACTCTCATGTAAACTGTGACATATACAAAAGAACGTATAAAAGTACGTTCGAAAGGCCGTAAGAGAACGAACTTGCCATAAAGAACGTATAAAAGTACGTTTGCAAGGTCATACGAGAACGAACTTAACACAAAAAATGTATAAAAGTATGTTTGAAAGGCCGTACGAGAAAGAACGCATAAGTGGATGTATAGAAAAGGATGTGGAGAAATAAATAAAAATAAAATACTGTTGTATTGGTTTATGTAGGATTCAGACGTATTTTAGATTCACCTGGGAAAAGCTTGTCGTTTTTTTTCATAATCATTTTGCAGAAAAATCATAAAGCGGATTATATACTCACTTGTATCCAGATATGCATTGTCGTTTATTCAACAATTAAGAGAAACAATCTAGAATTGAATATGTAATACGTTCGAATTCCTCCATGAAATATCTAAAATCGAAATAGACCAAGATGAACACTATATAAAGTTTTCATGAAGAATTTCCGTAAATTTCTGTGCATCATATTTAACTAGAATAGATCTAAAAAAAATATTATTGTTGTCATTAAGCAATAGATATTATCAGTTTAATGGGAAATTTTACAGACAAAAACAGAAGTTATTCATGGATAACAACAATATCACACAATCTAGCTAAACTTAACATGGGCGAATGCATGAAGTAAAATCGTTTAAAACATACTTTACTTTTTAAGTTCCGAAGGTATGTCAATGACATTTCTCTAATAACCACAATGAATGAATAATAAGTTGAAATATATGTTCGAGTTCTTTATCAAATTAAAAATTAAATTTCATTCGCTTATGAAGATGAAAGAAACAATACCAATATTTTTCTCGATACGACATTGTCAAAAGACAATGATAATACAATTAGTATCGATGGGTATATAAAACACAAAGCATCGATAGACTATTTAGCTACCAATCTCATCATGAACAAACTAAAAAAATTAATATTATTTAAAACCTGGTATCGTAAGTAATTGAGACAACAAATAATTATAATAACGAACAGAATAATATAAATTCATTTAAAGGAATTTCTATAAATTCGAAGTACCCAACACATATCATCGATAAATCCAATAAAACTATAATAAATGAAAATGATATAAACAACGAAATGAAATACCAAATTAAAATTAACATTTGTACATGGAATAAGAGAACTAAAACGAAAATTAGAACAATTAGAAAGTAAACTATTTCTCTCCTACCCTAATAAACTTCATACAACACTTACGAATCCAATTGAACTAAAAACCGGATCGAATATTTATTAGGGTGTGTGGATTGAAGACTTTATACAGGAGAAATAAACCTTCATTTAAGTAAATGAATATCACAACATAAAGAAAAAATTAAAAAACGTGACGTTAAATCCAATTCGAAGATTGTATAACACCATCCAGATCGTACATATGAATACATATTAGATTCGGATAAAACACTTGTCATTGACAATGAGATACATGAAAAAAAAACAATGAATCGAAGAATATCTTTATCCGACAATGAACAAGTCAATAAATCATCAGGATAACATTTATACATAATAGTTCCTTCTACTAAATGAAGCGTGTGCAATAAAAAAAGAGTTACAGAAAGAGGATGGGGGAGGAATTCATCTATCGTGAGAATGCAAGATGGCGATCGAGGAACGGAAGAAGACCAGCAATCCATTTGTCCTATCAGTTTCACCATCTTGCCGTTCCACTATCTTACGGTTGATATTCGTAAGAAAAGCAAAAGAAATTAAAATACCAAAATAAATATATTCATACACAACGCCTGAACAAGATAAATTCAATCATGGAACCTTTATGTCATTATTTTGTTCAAAGAACTATTATATAAATATTATAATTAGTTAAATGAGTTGTTTTTATTTCATTTTAATTTTTAAATCAAGGCATACCAAAATAAATATAAAGAATGAAGACTCAAAGGATACAATTGATTAAAGAGAAAATATTCGAGAAAAGAGAAAAACAAGTCATGCTTTGATTATATGCATGTGATTGTTTTGCGTATATTGTGATGTATTGCCTTTTCGTATTAGTATTTTCTATCTGCACGAAGGATGAATTAGAGAACAAGCAAAAGAAAGGTAAAATTTGCAAACAAGAAAAAGGATGTACTTTTTGAGAATAAGCTCCCCGTATGTCAGGTGCATTATGATAAATAATTGTTTGCTGTTTAATGAGTATTGTATATCTATAAGGAGAAGAAATGGGAGAACAAGAAGAAAAAATGGAAATTTCTAAAGAAAAAAAGACAAGCTATAGTGTGAAAATATCATGATCGTTATTTCGAGCTTACTTCGATGCTCATTGGTTATTATATGTAGGGCTACTCCCGGCCTATACAGACGACGAATGGGAGAATAAGTAAAGCAATGGTTAAACTTCCAATTGAAGAAAGGAAAATATAAGAGAAAATTATTTTTATCATTTTTCGCGATACGGTTCGATGCGCAAAGGAAAGTAGATTTTCCAAGTATATATACTCAAGATTATGCTTTAGTTCAAGCACAGAAAAACGTCGACTTTTAAGTGGTGCTCTTGTCGTGATTAAGAAATATTATCTACAACTACAACAATAAAATGTATGTATATGTGACACTGTATTCTCTTTAGGTCGTTGTTGTAATAAGTATACAGGAGACTTTTCTGCGCTAAAGTAGTATCATTTACAATGTATAGTGTTATTTTCTTACCATGGTAGAATCATCTCAGAGTGTGAGTAGAAAAAAATCGATGTGGCAGGTTTTCAGAGCACGAAAATATCCCATAAAGCTGAGTATTTCAGATAAAATTGAGTTCAAAGAAGAGAAGCTCTGTGATTGAAATAAAAATGAGGCAGGAGGAGAAGGAAGGCTGTAGAACTATTCACCCACATATAAATGCATATAAGCCTTTTCTTCGAATGCGAAGACTGAACAGTGTAGATGTTTGGAGATTTATTCATTTATATATGTAAGGCACCACAAAAGCAAAATTAAAACAGAATTTCGTCTATATTTGCATGGTGAGATGGATTGTGAAGAGCTGATCAAGAATATATGTTTTTCTAATTAGATTTTAGGGCGAAGATTCCAGTTTTCGCCGATGACCTACTTGTTATGAAAAAAGCTCAATTATCAATACCTGAGAAATAGTCAGTTTTTTTCTTTCCTATGAATTTGAAAACTTTTTCTTTCAAATTTAACGTGAAAATCTGAATCTATGAAAGTCGTTTATAAAAGACTTTCTTGGATTTCGTTTTGACACTAAATCTGAAACAAGCAGTTTTGAAATTCAAACGACAGAAAACAATTCACAAGCTTTTAGTTAAAAATAATTCAACTGTTTTAAATAATCAGTTGATTATTCAGCGAAAAATTAAATCTCTCTTCAGCAATCAATTGAAAAGAAGAAACATGTATAGTCCTGTTCAACTATTCAGATTGTATCTAACCATATACAGATATATGAAAGTCAGCTTTTAGTTTTGATATCTCTGCACCTGGTACAAATGAATGATTCCAAAAACCTCTTACTACCCCATTCAGAAAACAGAGGGTATAACTATATACATAGGTAGTGCTGGTCAAGAATATAATGATATATGCATTCAGTCGCACTCTATTCAAAACCGAAGTAAGATTTCTTCATGTCTCATGTTAGACCCAATAAAAGACATTTTTATTAAAAAAATCGCATCTTTTGAATATCACTAAAAAACGCTAGTGTAACTTACTCTTCCTAATTACTAAAACCAAGATCATGATGGGACTGTTTGTTTTTAAAAGTTCTACACCATAAAAGACACTTTCTACTACGAAATGAAAGATTTTCGAAGCCGGCGAAAATTTTTATCCGAAAGAAAATAATGCTTCAATAAAAAAGAACAGTTTTTGTATCAAATTCCGTTTGAAATCGTCGATTTCTAGGGTTTCCAATTTCAAGATGTCGTTTGCTTCCTAGCAAAAAGTCTGTTCTATCGTGTAAAGCCTTCAAAAAAATAATAGTTCCATCATGGTCTTAGTTTTAGCAATTAGGAAGAGTAAGTTACACTAGCATTTTTTTAATGATGCCCAAAAGGTGCGATGTTTTTAATAAAAATGCCTTCTCTCGGGTCTGGCATGAGAAATGAGGATATTTTACTTCAATTTTGGACAGGGCGCTACTGAATGCATATATCCTATACACATAAACTCCGATCAATAGGAAAAAAGTAAAGAAATATGGATTGAAAACACGAAAAAATAGTCTGTACTTACATTCTGGGCCAATACTTCATATATATATATATGNTTTCCTCTGATACACAGGAAATTTGACTTCTTAAATCATTTTTCGCTGTTATTTCGATAAGTTCCTTGTACTATTTTAGCACGTTTGAATCCTAATCGATTCTTTTGAGAGAGAAGAAACAAGGTTAGGTTAGTCGCCTAAGATATACAGTTTATCTCAAAAATAAAATAAGATCTATCTTCTTTTGAAAAAAGATGATGACGCTGTCAATTATAGGCATTCAATATTTGTTGAAAAACTTATAAATTTCGCACTATTATAAAGGAAAAGATCCTTTTCAATTCGAGGATTGCAAACCGGCTATCAATATCATACAAAAAATAGCTTTTCGGCTGCTATTAAGTGTAATTTCATCAGTGTCGCATACTTCAATAGGCGCTTAAGCAGTTAAGTTTACAAGAATGCTTTTGACTATTTCGGACAAAGAGTTTGATAAGCAAACATTAATAATCCGTATAAATTTTTGAAGTTATAAACATTTTTCAAATCAGTTTAAAACTAAAAGAAAACAGAGTCCGTAATTGTGAAATAGTCAAAATCATTCATTAATGAATTATTATTTGTTTTAATGGCCATTTCACCATTATTTATTTGAAAAGATGCATTTTAATGGTCGAAATGGTCCAGCTACAAGTAACAAGGCATTTTAATGACCATTTCTTCATTATTCACTTGACTGGGTATCTTCCCACATCCTAATTTTAAGCAAATAAAATCGCCTATTTACTCGCACGAAAACTGTGTAGCTCTTTTGATTTTGCAGGAAAATTTTCTTACTTGTTGTCAAATTTTCATCTGAATGGCAGACTGTTTTTACACAATTTTTCGATGTTTTTTAGCAGTGACTGGCTTTTAGAATGATTTCTTATACAATATTGGAAACGAAAGACGTATCATTATCTGCTCCTTCGATTGGTCAAAATGTTAAATAGATTGTGGTAAAACATCGATTAGGGAGTTAATAATTGTAAATCCATAATGTCGATAGAAATTCATTTCAGACAAAGATCTTAGTCAAATCGTTTGTACTTTATTTTCATTCTAAACTTCTAATATAACACTTTGATTTACTGATCGTTCTTTGAACTGATTATTATTATTTTACTTAAATCAATGATTAATTCATGTTGATATTGTCGTCATATAACAAAATTTGATATATTCTTTTCAATTATTTTACTCTGATATACTCTTTGATAATGTCATGTCATCCTTACCTACAGTATAGATTTATACTGGGCATTAGCTATTTCGAGAAAGAGCATCGCAATACAATGCGCTATAAAATAGCAATCTCTTTCAATCGTGTATATTGTTGAATCATCATACAAATCCACTAGTGTTTTCAAAGTTTAGAAATAATTATTTTGGAAAGCAATAATTTAACTATTTCTTTTGTTGGTTTTTCTACTACAAGTTTATAAGATTTTTTTCTAGTGGTGTTTATGTAGACAAAAGTTGTTTGATTCTAATCGATCATATGAAAAAAAGAGAAGTCAATCTTGATTTGAAATAGTTTACATCAGTAAAGAAGAAATGAAAACAAAGACACAAATATTCTATTCTGTATATTCATATCAGAAAACAACGTCATAAAACAAGTAAGAAATTATACCAGTAAAGAGTATACTTTAATTTGCTGCAATAATAAATAATTTCAGTTAGATTTCACAAAGAGCGAAGTTCAATATAATTTTCATTTTTTTTTCTCAACGTTCAATTCAGCCTTGAAACAACATTTTGTAGATGGAATGTTTTGAAAGAGTGAATAAAAGAAAATTTACTCATAGTTTATAAACATACATGAAGGGTGTGGGTATGGTTGTGGGTGTGGGTGTGGTTGTCTTTCCTTTATTCACACTAACACCTGCACCCACACCCACCCACCCATTAGCGTCTCGTATGGCATCATCTGACGAAATAACTTCATGCAATATTTTAGTTTGTCGACCACATGATTTAGTGTGCTAAGCTTGATCGTTAGTTATGGATAGTTAGAAAATATTGCTGCATAGATTCTTAATTCCAGAGAAGTGTACCAGAAACTCAATACTAACAAGTGTAGTTTACACAGTTAGACGTTATCTTTGAAATTGACGTTGCAAATGTGATTGTCTAACGCTGCTATATGCAAAGAACACGTGTCAATGTGCATAAAGAAATCTTATCATTTTTTTTTCTCTCCAATCTGACAAACAATGAAGTCCTTGTTACAAGAATAATATCATTTGTTTGAAGATACTTCTTGATCCAACAGGCCTAAGTTTTTTTTTCACTTGTGAACACATTAGGATACATATGTAGTAGCTATTATAGTGAGAACGAAGAAAATATAGATTTAGTTAATTATATCAGATTGTCGTACACTATAAGCAATAAATCTACCTAGGAAATTATTAGTGCATTTATTCCTGTACAACAGCTACCAAATTTGACGTGACTACTAATAAACATCTTTTTTAATATCCTTACAATCTCGATAAGGAGTGCCATTTACAAACTTCAAGATCTTTTTCAAAATCTTTTCATCCCTAAAATTCGAGCGCGAGGGTAACATTTTGACTTCTCCATCGTGCTTCATTCTTGCACGATGAACACTTTTCTACTGGATGTCTTAAAAGTCACTTTCACTTAAATTTGTCGTATATCTTTGCTATTTGATTTAACTTTATCAACTAATTTTTTTTGTAATGTAACTAGGTAAGGTGCCGGCAAAAGCAAAATTCAAGTAAAATGTTTTTTGCCTTTTTTTACATCATTGGATAAAACTTGAGCTGCTGATCACGAAAATCAACTTTTTAGCCTTAGTGAATGTTTTCTTCCGGTCGAAAAATATGAAATACTCGAAGGATGTGGTTTTCTTCAAAAAAACACATCTTTTCCAAAATGTGCGAAATTTTCTGTTTCGTTCTTTTTTTCAGATTCAGCATCAAAACTGAGTACAGACAAGTTGTCAAATCGACTCTAGATCCAAAACTCTATTGGTGGTGGCGCTTCGAATCGTATCGACTATGATGCGTATAGGTGGATTTTGTAAACCTATCTAGTTCTTCTACGTAACCGATGGAGTCAATTGTTTTATCTCATTTCATTCATCATACCATTTGTCATCAAAGTACATATCTTTTTTTTCTTTTCTTTTCTTCGTGGAGAAAAATCGTTTTTACTGGTATTATAGCCATTTTTAGGTAGTATTCAGTGGTTTTCGAATTCAAATAACACTTTACTCACAAACTAAATACAGATTCTGAATCAGCACAAAAAACGGAGTCAAATGAAGTGTTTTTCAAGTTAATCTGACAACTTTCATTTTTTCTCATTTTCTCGGGTATCGTCGGAGGACAGAAATTCTTGTATGCGGGTCAAAAAATGAAAGTTGTAAATTAACTTGAAAGACACTTCATTTGACTAAGTTTTTTTTGTGTTAATTCAGAATCTGTATTTAGTTTATGACTAAAAGTGTTATTTAAATTCGAAAACCACTGAATACCACCTAAAATGGCTATGATACCAGTAAAAACAATTTTTCTCGACGAAGAAAAGAAAAGGAAAAAAGGATGCGTAATTTGATGACAAGCGATATGATGAATGGAATGAGATAAAACAATTGACTCCATCGGTTACGTAGAAGAACTAGATAGGTTTACAAAATCCACCTATACGCATCATAGTCGATATAATTCGAAGCGCCACCACCAATAGAGTTTTGGATCTAGAGTCGATTTGACAACTTGTCTGTACTCAGTTTTGATGCTGAATCTGAAAAAAAGAACGAAACAGAAAATTTCGCACATTTTGGAAAAGATGTGTTTTTTTGAAGAAAACCACATCCTTCGAGTATTTCATATTTTTCGACCGGAAGAAAACATTCACTAAGGCTAAAAAGTTGATTTTCGTGATCAGCAGCTCAAGTTTTATCCTATGATGTAAAAAAGGCAAAAACAAGTATTACTTGAAGTTTGAACTGCCCGCACCTTACATACATAAAGTTTTTTTTATACGAACAAATTTCAGAATTACTGTTCAAAGCTAAGACCTTTATCATGCAATTAAACCAGACATCACTCATGAGTTATTCTAGAAATAGAAAACACGCTAAATCTTTGTATTTCGGTTGAGGGTCTTAGCTTGGAACAGTACTTCTAAAGTTTGTTCGCATAAATAAAAACTTGGCGTATGTACCTATCATTTAAAAAACGAATTAGTTGATAAAGTCAAATTAAATAGCAAAGATATAGAAAAGGTCTAAGTGGAAGGGACTTTTGAGACACCCAATATAAATAACTTGATGTTCTCTATCTGAAAACGGAAGAAACAAGTCTTCATTTGAAATCGCAAATATTGCATTGAAATTTCAAAATTTAGATAGAAAGCCTGAAAACAATTTAAAATATTTTCTCTCAAGAACTACAAATTTCAGGAATTGAAAAAATTTCCAAAAATATATCATTTCTTCTCAAAAAACAATAATAAACAGAAGAAATGACCATTGTACGCATAAAAGAAAACCAAGAAAGAGATTCTTAAAACGATGAAAACTCTACGAAATGAAGTTCTGAGTCTGTTTGAAAGTTTTTCAGTCAACATGATAGAGAAAACAATTTGCATTGTCGATATTATCGACTTTTCTGCAACGTTTCTTTGAGACATTTTAGAATAGACGAATTGAGTCTCATCAGATACTTCTGTTAGTTTTTTTGATGATGTTTGAGTAGTAGTTGTATCGATCATAACTTGTCAGCAAAATGTTATAATAGCACGGATATGTCTCATTTCGCCAAAAACTGTTTTCTCATAAACTCTAGACTGATTAAAAGGTACTGGTAATGAAGAAGCGGCGAACAGATTTTATCTTTCTACTTGAAAAACCAGATGGACTACCAAATTGCATCTTTGAGCATTTTCTCTTTGCCGACACTTTAAAAAGCTTCTAAGAAAATGAATTTTCTTAATTCTTGTTTTATTTTTAGAGTGTCTAACAATGGTATCACTTGACCGAGTATCTGATTTAGCCTCAATAACCACCGAAGACGAAATGGAAAATGATGAAGAATTGTTACAACCATTAGATCGAAGCATTGAAGAATTTGCCTATTGGGAACAGCAAATTGATGCTGTAGTATCATTATTACGCAGGAAAGGTATTATGAATGTTCATATTCTACGAAAAGGTATAGAATCAATTGATAAATCAGTGTACAATAAATTAAGCTATTATGAGCGATGGGCCATTTCTATCACTAAATATTGTTTAGAATCTGGTATATTAACTCAAGAAGATTTGAATAAGAAATATGGTCCACCTTTACATTCAACAGATGAACAATTATTTCACGTTGGTGATAAAGTACGCGTTCATCATGAAAATTATGCTACTCGTTGGATAAAACCTCATTTACGTACTCCTGGTTATTTGTATGGCAAAGTTGGTATTATTGAAAGATGTTGTGGATCATATCCTAATCCGGAATATTTCGCGTATGATAATACTGAAAGTACTACTATTCATCGCCAACCTCTTTATCGAGTAAGATTTAATCAGAAATATATTTGGGATCATTATGAAGGTGGTGCTGATGATACTATTGATGTAGAAATTTATCAACATTGGCTAATGCCTGCATTACAACCTTATTCATCAAGAGAAAAAGGCAAAGATGAAGATTATCAGAAATACGATTTTGATCATCAGCATAAAGATCATAATCACGATCATATTCACGAGGCTAGAGCCATTATCGAACAAACAGCGATAGATCGTGAAGGAATACCATTGCCTGCTCAACATTTAGCAGAATCATTGATCAGCGCATTAATTGATAAAAACATTATCAATTATGAAGAATTACGCCAACAGATTGAAACTAATCAAACAGGTGGAGTAGAACTAAGAGGAGCAAATATTGTTGTTGAAGCTTGGTTAAATCCTGAATTTAAAGAACGTTTATTAAAAGATGGTACACGTACAATTGTGGAATTTTTGAAACTTGACACAGTAAGTAATGATTTGGTAGTTGTAGAAAATACTGATAAAATTCACAATTTAATTGTGTGTACTCTTTGTTCTTGTTATCCTCGACAATTACTTGGTATTCCACCAGGATGGTATAAGTCAAGATCGTATCGTGTTCGTGCACCTAGAAATCCTCGTTCTATTTTAAAAGAATTTGGAACTATACTTCCTAATCATATGAAAATTCAAGTTCATGATAGCACCGCTGATTTACGTTACTTAGTTATTCCACGTCGTCCTGCCAATACTCAAGATTGGTCTCGAGAACAATTACTTTCAATAGTTACTCGTGATAGTATGATTGGTGTTTGTGATATTACTCTTTAACTAATAGATTTTCATAATTATTCAATAGTCAAACAATCGATAAAACCGAACTTGAACTCACAGCAATTTTTTCTATTTAGATTTATCAAAATTTTCAAAGTGATTATATTAAAACTGAAATATGTTCTTTCGCATCCAAAAGTTTATTCCTGCAAAAATAAAATATATTCACTAGACTAAATAATATCAACAACAAGCAATATTTATCCTCGATTCACCCGATCCTTGACTAAGAGAATCTAGTTTCGAACAATCGAGAAGGGTGTGAGTTGAGAACAACGCACCCACAGCCACATCCTGTTTCAAAATAAATTTTTGCCTTCTTTTCTGGCATTCTAATCTCAACTAAAGTTCTCATCTCAGGTGTGACTTATATTCGTTTGAAAATCTCATGCACTTGAGGGTGGGTGTGAGTGTGGGTATCGATGTAGGCCGAACCAATGCACATACGCACACCCCACCCACCCTCATCTGATGGCTCATTAAGAACTTATTAAATTGAGATTATAGGTGAATGTAAGAGCGATTTCTACAGCTTGAAGCTTAGGCGAGTATTTATGAAGAGTACAATAATAACTAAAGCAATAAATATTGGAGCTATTCAATTGAAGTAGGTTTCTGACCATCTGTTATGCGTTACAAATAAATAATGGACTTTTGTATTATTATTATCAAGATGACCGTAAAATCTTTAGAACCAATATGTTGAACCTGATAAAATCGAATAACTTTGAGTTCTTGAATAGTTGATATTGATTGTGATTAAACAAAAATTCTTATAGTTTCTACAAGTCGCTATAAATCACAAAAACATGAAGTAAATCCATATCTCAGTAAGAAAATGTCACAAGAAGCAATTACTAGCGTTGAGCAATCCAATTGGAACAATTACATTCAAAAACTGGAGATAAATATTAAGCAAATATATCATGTTTATGCTTCCATAAAATAAAAACAAATAACATTTATCACAAGGAATTCAAAGACAGTCATTCATTGCTTATAAAACAATTCAATATTCGACCTATAAATAAACATTGAAGAGACATAAAAACTTATTATATTCATTTCAACATTTTTCAATATCTTCTTAGTTTGAATCTATCACAGTTATAGAATTAAAATGCATCCTTTCAAATTCATTCTGTTATGTTTGCTCTATGTATTCGTAGTCGATTATGTTAATATATGAAAATATTCCTTGTTAGAAGTAGACTAAAACGGTTTCTCATATTTTTCTCGAGCAGAGTATATTCGAATACATTCATATTCTACATGTAATTACATGTATGTTTTTATCAATTGGACAATCGTAAGAAATATTAGACAAACATGAAAATCAATTATTTGCCAACTAGATTTGTATCGAAAATGATATGGAGTATCGCATTACTTGTAAATAAGAAAAAAAGATCATGCAATTACACGATTAAATTTGGTAGTAACATACTGTCTCAGAAGCAATCGTCTACTATTTAAACATATAGTGTGAAGAAATATCAAAAATCAAAATAAAGACACAAAAGCGAAAATTATATGTAATACAAAAATATAAACTATAATTTTATTAATCCAACTAATCACAAAATCTATAAACATGGTCGATTTCGATGTGTATTTCATTCAATATCATTTATTCAATATATTCTATCGATTTTCTCATCGATTGTATAGCCATACAATTGATTGAATTCTAATGACGACAATCTTCATCATCATTACTCGATGCTGCTAGCCACCAATTACTATAAATAGACATCGTTTGTTCTATTGCACATAGAATTAACATTAATAGAAAATCAAAAATAATATCAACATCAGCTCGAAGATATGATACATAATTACTTCATTTCACCATCCGTTCTTGTTTTGTTTCATGATATTTTGCTAATGAATTAATATCTTCTTCATCTATATTTTCTTTTTCTGAATTTATTAAACCAAATCATTGATCGTTGATTTCTATAAAGAGACTCATTGCTATTCTTGTTCTTGTTGATTTAATATTTTCAACAAGCTTGCATTGATATTATTTGATCCCACATAATGCATATTCAATTAAACAAAAAAAGCACACATTTTCATTTATTAACTAACATACAAATCTTATCATGAAGATAATTCTTTTATTGATCTAAAATGAATTCATTAATATATGGAAGCTTTAGCATCAATAGCAGAAAGTAGATCATTTAATGGATGAATATCAACATCATAATAAAGTACTCTTGCCATGTTGGCACGTGCTTTCTTTTACCTTGCCAGTCATAAATAATAAATTATTGAGATATTTTCTATTTCGAATACACCAGTGTATTCTTGCTCTAAATAGCATAACACTTTGATCACCATCTATTGTAGTCGTACCATGAGACGATTGAACAAAATCCTATTCATTAAACTCAATTGCATATCATTCTGTATATTCAATCAAAAGCGAAAGCTAAAAAACGCCTGTATTCGCAAGACATTTTCAGAAAATGGCATTTACTTGCAAAATAATTTTCATGTCATCGCGCCTCATGCATAAACATACGATCTTTTAAGTTTTTAAACAAAATATTTGAGATCGTGCACGATTCTTATCTTTGTAAATAGTTGAATGCAACACTTTTATGTGTTTATATGAGATAGTGTGTATTTATTCATTTCGCATTAACATGAAATCTTTCTCATATGTCAACACTATATTGACTGAAAAACCTTGTTCAACTTTTCTTATTCGTCCATAATTATTAGTATTCCCATTAATATGTGCCTAGTAGTTATCACATCATCATTATATCTGTCAACATTGATTGCACCTTTAATCTCATGTGACTTGAACTAAGTAGATAAAAACTGTTCATATACCTGTAAACAATCGGCTAGGGTTATGGATGTGAGTGTCGGTATGAGACAATACAAATACCAACAACTACACCCACACCAACAATTTGTTTTTTGTGAAACATCCATCAATCGAATCAAACAAAACCTTCTTTTACCAAAATAGAAAGATATCATCCTTCGTTTTCTATTCAAATCAAAATCGGGTCGATTCTTAGTTTGCAATGCTAAGAAATGCTTGGCATTTATGCAATAAATAATTTAATCAATCGAATGAAATTCTCGTCATGTACATTGTAGAGTTCGAATATCTTCACTTTCGTCAGATTGACCATGATTGGTTTTCAATCTGTTGAAATCTTTGTCAACAGGAACAACATTTTCTTTGTATGTGATCGATCCAAATAATTAAAAGTGAGTTTGGTTCAGAAAAAAAAAACAAAATTCGAACATAAAAAGTCTCTCAGAGATAGTTTCAACATCTTTGCAAGTTGTTTTTATCAGAAACATGGACGGATGTGTTGATTGACATTAGAAACTTCAGAGAACGACTTAATCAACGATTATAGTCATGAACATCAGTGTTATGCGCATTATATTCCTTTTCCATTCCCAGCAAACTTTCTCGTACTCCATGTGAGACGAGAACCATATTACCAAGTCATCAACGAATGATAGCACAAGTACACTGCATGTTCACAGTACTTTTTCGTGGGCCATTGTAATACTTTCACTCGATGCATTTCATTGTTCTGACATGGCAGAAGATTTTAAAAAAATTGCGCTTTGTCAACTAGTTCCATACGACTGTTCATTGCGTATAGAGAACTTCAACTGTTCGACGCGTTGAAATTCAAATCATCTTTGACATTTGCCCGTTTTACAGAGAAGTTTGAGAAATCACCGATTTTTTAATGATGAAAATAAAATCTTTTAACTCGATCACAAGCTAAAATAGTTGGATAATGTTAGAATATTCAAAACAGAATTCTCTAGTAGAACTTGACAAACAATGATTTTTTGTATGCGATTCATCATCATATACTAGTCGATACAAGGCAATTCGATTAAAAATGACTTTATTGTTCGATCATTTGTTCAAGACTATGATAAGAATGTTAAAGCAAAGTCAATTTTCAAAAACCATCAAATTTGATTAATGTTAAACTTTTGTACTCGACAGTTTCCATTATCACTCACATAGAGATTATCCTCGCGATCAAATAACAAATCGGTTGGAGAAGAGAGTCGATTCCATTGACTTCCTTGAATATTTCCACCAACGACAACACTTCCCTGTGTGGCTCCTTGAAACCAATGCATTATTCTATTATTACAACAGTCAGTCACAGAGACAGTACCTGATTGATTCACAAAAATTTCATAAGGAAATGATAATTGTGTAAGACTATTTCCTTGACCTTGATCGCCAGCCACAACAATACTAAGACTATTTGTTTTTATCAATAATCACATCTGTCGGATAGATCAACTGATCATGAAGGTTTCCTTGTTCATTTCTACTGGCCACAACTCGACTAGTCATTGCACCACATTTCTATTCCACAATACGATGATTCCAGTTATCAGCAATGTAGATAGTTTGATCATCATCAACACACAAACCCTAGGGACAGTTGAGTTGATTCATTTCACTACCTTGCCCATTTTTTTCAGCGACAGTGACACCATTCTGTATCCATTTTGAATTGGTATTTAGATGCTCACTGCATAGTAATGGGGCTGAAACAAAACAGTCCATCGTTCATTTACATTGAATTAAAGTATGAGGATGAAAATTGCTATTTGAAGTAAAGAACTTTGATCACGAAAGAGACAGAAGCAACAGTTTTACTAAGTTTTCATATGATACAATGTCTTAAAGTTAATCTCGTTGTTTTAAAATTGTGAATGATAATTAACATTCGAATCTTCTCTTCATCTCACCATCATCGAAAGACCCCTGATCTTTTAAAGAAGTTTTAGTAACAAAATTTCAAGATTGTTCATCAACATCAATGTAAAAAATACCAGACAGTATCTATTTTTTTCGAATAGATAATTTTTGAAAATTGTTCTAGATGATGTTGTTATTGAATAGATTCAATAGAGATTTTCTCTTCAACTATTTTTTGAAATAAAGATAGTCAACTAAGTATCATCAATACTTTTGTGGTAATAAAATTCAAGTTAAGAACTACGGATATAATTTCAATGACGAAATAAGACATTTATTTTTAAAAGCAAACGATTGACACTTTTGAGAAACATTTGAAACCTGACAAAATAGTTCAGAAAATCCTAGTCAATTTTCTCTGATCATTTAGAATTTTGGAGATGCATCAAAAGTTTTGAAATACTTGACACAATTATTTATTTTCAAAAAAGCCAAAATCAACGATTCATTCGAACAAAGAAAAGTTCGTGACAAAGTTTTTACATAATTTATTTCTTTAGTTTTCATCGAATATCGGCCCAAAATGTCTCCATAATTTTCCCATTTTTAAGCTATTTAGATTTTTGACGAAAAAAAACTTGACCACGTTTCATTCAACTATGGAACGTCTTGACTTAGCAATATTCACCAGGTATCGCTTTGACCTTCTGTCACTGGCACTGCATTCAACACTTATCACTCACACAATATGCTTCGATCAACGAAGAGAAGTTATCTTCAATTTTGGAAATACTCATTGATTACACAAGAATTCATCAACTATTTAATAAAGAAGGTAAGACGAAACATGAAAAGAACTTTTCAATAAATCATTATTCTGAATAGCGTTCCATGGTTACAATAAATAGTCGGATGGGAAAAAATTGAACAACTCAACAATGTGCGATGTGCATTGAATTCGAATAGGTGGGACGGAAGAACAATCCTTCGGAAGATTTATTTATTTATTTATGTAGATTTTTCAACAAAGATAATGGAATTCGTCTCTTGCAAACATCAATGAATCGAATATTCACATTTCTTTTCTTTTCGTTCGCTTTTGAACAACAAAAACATCGTGTTTTTCTTAATTTCTATTCAATACTCTTTTCTAATAAAGCTCTCTCGATTCTTTTGTTTTCATATGTTTCCAAGAGAAAGTCGAACGTTGACGAAATCGTTTTGGTCTTCGATACAGATGAACACAATTGCTCAAGTTTTGTTCTTACTAATCAAGATGACTAACTGTAGTTAATTTCACATCAGAGTCGAGCTCATCTTATATTCCGAAAAAACTGCAGAGTTATGGCAAATGGTTCAAGAAAAATCATCTTCGGCAAATGTCAAAAGTTATTCCACTATTCCACGTTATTGCTCACTCTCAACAATGAAAATTGTAGAAGAAAAGCTTGAGCGTCCAATGTTTCATCGTAATGCAATTTCAGAATAAAATTCTTGACCGTGAGAAGTTCTGCGATGAAATACAATTTTAATAGCTGAACAATTGATTTTGATTATCTGAGAAAATGAGACAAAGAAATACTTTTTCGATCCTTACGAGTTCAATTAGAAGACACGATTTACTTTTCATTGTAAGACGAATTTTGTTGATGAAAGATGTTGAATCATATTCAAGTTTGCAATTTGGTGGATTGTTGAGTATATCTTTCAATTGTTTAAATTTTTCATTGAAAAATTGAATGTCTGTGTCGATTAAATTTTTCTTTTGACGACATTCAATCAATTATTCGGTTAATTGTTTCAATTTAAAATTGAGATCTGTGATAAATGTGATGACATATAATAAGAGTTCATGACGAACTTCATTAATCACTCGTCGAATCTTTTCCATCGATTCACATTCTTATTCATCGATTAGTTTCATTAGTTCATGTTTTTGTGGCTCGCCTTTTTGTTCATCGATTTCAATTCTGAACTTATTAAATTTATCTTCAGTTTTATCTAATTACTCGCTTAATTCATCATGATATTCACTTATGTGATCAAAACAAAAACCTTGGGAACATCCACTACATTTCACAGTAGTTTTCTTGTTTTTTTGCATCTAACAAAAGAATTTTTGGCAGTTGTTGTCGCCATGGGAAGGTATACTATAGAAAAACAAGAATAAATGAAAGAGGATTAGTAAAATACGATAGCAAAATTACCTGAATTTGTTCTTTATTTTGTCAACGAACGATTTCTTACACCGCATCACGATGTTTCGTTGTGTAACAAGATTTGATCATGAGAAAAGGACAAGTAACGATGGGTGTGGGTGTGGGTGTGGGTGTGGGTGGTGTGTGGATGTGGGTGTGGGTGTAGATGTGAATGTGGGTGAGATCGAATAGAGAAGAAACACCCAGACCCAGACCCAGGCCAAGACCCACACCTACACCTACACCCACACCCACACCCGCTTCATGAAATTAAAGAAGACCATAGCAATCTTCATTGGGCTTGACCTTGGAAATAATAAAAATGTCTATAAAAAAATTGGAAATAAAATATTGTCTCTTTATCAGGCACAAAGCCAGATTTAACTAAAAAAATTAAGAGTAAATAATGCGAACAAGATAAGTTAGTGACCAAATTTTCAGTACAAAAATGCATGTCTTAGTTAACTTATGACAAAAAAAATATAAAGGAAACAGGAAAGTGGCACTATTTATCATGATACTTTTTCCTTTTCTTCGCTGTGAAACTAATAGTAATGGCACGGATCCTTTTTGATAATTTGCATACATGATGATCTTCAGCTCCCAGCGAAGCACGCTCTTGAGTGGTGTTTATCAGCTGTGAATGTTCACTTGTAAGATAGAATTCGTGGCAAAAAAAAAGAATCGTAATCGTCTGAAACGATTTTTACAGAAATTTGATGAACCATCGGATGCAATTACCAAAGCCTACCGAAAGCAATGGTCTCAAAGTACGTCTGAAATGAGTATTGTAGTTTAGTTCGAAGTTGCCACCCGAATTAAGAATATGATCGAACTGGCAATACACTCTAAAGCTAAGATGCCAACTGAGGACAAATATCGAACGCAAGTGTTATAAAGA